>JAWNOM010000424.1:1787500-2020000 GCA_035045965.1 Drosophila aldrichi | reverse complement strand
CATCTGTATCTTTATTTGCAACGGCTGGCAATTTACAGTTTGTATTTACAGTTCGGCCAAAAAGAAGACAAACACAAAGCCAGCGAGAAGTGAAAAAACTTGATATACAATTTCATTTGCAGCTCTCGACCTTGATCCTGAACGGGCAGGTGCTAACGGAAGTGAGGGGGGAAATGGCACAGGTTGTTTAACAAGTTTTGCATTTTTTTATTTATTTTTTTTGTATAAAGAGTGTGGGAAAAATGAAGGGAAGGGAGTCTGGCCAACAATAAATATGTTTCGCTTTATTACTGAATGGATTTTTGCAGTTTTAATGAGTAAAAGAAAAACAGATATGATTTATTATTAATTTATATTAATTTCTTATTATTTTATATATTTTTATATATTTTTTTTACATTATTTAAAAAATATTTGGACTTTATATTATTTTATTTATTTATTTTTTTTTAAATATAATATTTATAATATTTATTTAGACTTTATGCTAACTTGAGTAATTATAAATAAATACTAATATATATATTTAAATATTAATCAGTTGCTAAGAAACTTATGGAAGTTTATTCATTGTTTTATGAAAGTTAAAAAAATTAATAAAAAATAATAAAATTAAATAAATTAAAGAGCAGAGTTGGAAAGAGAGATAAATGTATAAATATTGTTTACTATGTTTGAACATTCTTAACTCACAATTATAAAATATTCACATTGAAAAGTGTGAATAGAAAAAGAAGGACAATTTATTTGGCTTTTGTAAATTTAGTCTATATATTATATTTTATAATACTTTAAAAATATAATCAATATCTGAAATAATTACAAAATTACGGCAATATTTGTAAATTTAGTCTATATATTATATTTTATAATATTTTAAAAATATAATCAATATCTTATATTACAAAATTTAGTAAATATCTTTTATATTATAATATTTTAAAATCCTATACAGATTACATTTCATTTTATTTTATTTATATGGGACACTGTACTTTTAATCAATTTACTGTATACACAATTGTTGTGCTTTACATTTATTAAATTTCAGAATATATTTTATAATATATTTGGTCAAATGTATGTAGGATATATAGCATCTCTGCGTGAGTGTATGTGTGTATTATATTATTAATTATTATTATTTTTTTTTTTACATATATCGACTAAGTTCTAAAGTTGTATGCATCACCTAGTCATACACACCCGTCATTAGAGACCAGCTAAATAATTCTTTTTTTTTAGTCTCTCATTTCATTTAAACTATCTGCAAATGCAGCTCGTCATATTGCCGTTATCTATTGAAGAACATTTATATTCATAATTTGCAGCAAGTAAAAAACATTATTTGCATTTTAATATTTATTTAAATAGCCTCTAAAAAAAAAACAAACATTTGAATAATCCAAGTTAGCTAAGAGTTTTTTCCCCACAACATTTCAACTGAATTCTCGATTTTATTCGATTTCAATAATCGACAAAACAAAAGTTTGTCAGTTGTAGTCGAGGTTATCTATTTAATGACCACTGAACCAGGCCAAACACAATGCAATTGATGGACGCAGCTTTAAAGATATTTTATTTTACAGTTATTATTTTTTTTTTCGCTGCTGCATTTCGTGGTTGACCGCAACATGCGACAGCTAAAAAGTAAACATTACATGAAAGTTCACTAAATTACAATGAAATGTTTGCGAATTTTTATTACAAAGTAATTTTTTTTCTTTTTTTTTGTTGGATTGGAATGCATTTAATTGGTTTTCGTTTGGGTTTTTTTTTTTTTTTTTTTAACTGAACAAATGGCAAACGATATAATATTATAGCCTTGTATTTCGCAAACCGCAGCACAATGAACAGAACAAAAAAAAATTTATATATAATGCCAATTAAGCGAAATCTCTCGTCTCAATGTTGTTATCAAATTGTAAAACACAAATTGCAAAGGACAAAAAAATAAATGAATGGCATTTCCAATTGAAGTTTTACAGCTTGGCTTTAAAGGTTTTTTTTTTTTCTAAAAGAAGTAGCCTTAAAGCCTTTTCCATAAACATTTTCTTATCGAGTGCACAGTGGGTAACCATCGTATTTGTCTATATACATAAATATTCGATGACGTTTTACGCTCAAAGGGTGAAAGTGCTTTGATAAACACCTCAATAAAGGCAGGTAGTTGCTACCTGCTGATTTCCTATCAAGCAAAATGTGCAAATGCTTTGTATGTAAATATGCGCACACACGCTCATAAATATTGTAAGCAGCTTTTCTTTTATTATATAAAAATAAAGCACAAATAAGCATGTTGCAGTGGGGCATTATAGACTGTGGAGTACGCATTCTTGACTCAAAGACTGATAGATCTATTTTCCAATGTGTCATGTCCCAATGGGCGTATATACATGTTAGCCGTGCCATTTCGAGCTATTCGGAGTGACCAGAGTAATTTTTTTACAATTTAGACAAAAAAACCGAATATTAAAGTAACGCCAAATTTTGGGTTTTTCCGGTTTATGTATAATTTTGGTTAGTTATATTAAATCTAGTATATTGATATATACATCATTGGAAAGGTAATTCTTCAATCTACAATTTTGCATTTTCACTTTTTTAATTTCAACTAATATTACATGTTTTATGGGCGGTTAAAGTTGAAAAATAAAAAAACCGAATATTAATGTTACCCACTGTATGTATATCTGCTATATCTCATTCCATTCCGTATTCCATTTCCATTTCAACTCTCTATTGTTTCTGAGATATCGAAAGTAAGCATCAGGATATATTCAGAATATGCTATAAATTTCCAGTCTCTACGGACAGTCAGACGTTTATTGCGCAAAACCAATATACCACTTTCACTCTCGTGAATGAGTATAAAAACCATTCTGCATGCTCAACTGTGCGTGTGTGCGTATGTTTGTTTGTGGTCGTTGCCATAGGCGCTGTTTCTGCTGTCATGACAGCGCGTGGAGAGCACCTCAATATTCGGGTAAAACTTTTTTCAAAGGCATCTCCCGTCGAGTTATTTTCAAAATCAAATTTCTTTGGCTTACCTTGCAACACACACCTGCAGCGATTTGAGAGCTTAAACTCAACTTGACAAGCCGCAATATTGCTTTATTAATTTGTGTGTGTGTGCGTGAGTGTGTGTGCGTGAGTGTGTGTGGCTGGCATCTCGGTCGTAACTTCCATTAAGTGCATCGCAATTTATAAGCCAGTATGTGACGCTCTTTATGTCAGTCGAGTCTAGTCGAAAAAGGAATCCATCTAATGGGAATTTTATTTTTGCCTGCCAGCCAGAATTGACAAAATTACTTTGCGTGACAGCCAATTTTTGGCATTTATTCTTCATTTATTCTTCATTTTTTCCCCATTTTTATTTGCGCTCTCTGTCTGACATGGGTCAAGTGCGGCATGTTTATTTAGAAGATATAAAAAAGCCTGAGTAAACGACCAGATGAACTGTGAAGAGCGACAATGAAATACTTTTAAACTTGATTCGTTTACTTTATTCAATTTTCATAAATATTCTTGACATACTTAGTGTAAAATATATTTTGTAGAGTATTAAAAGCTCCAAAATTAAAACCAAATGCTCTATGGCATCATGCAATGAATAAATTTTGCATTTTTGATATGAAATGTAAATTAAAAAGTTTTTTTTCATTTTATTTTTATTTTTCTTAATCCTGTTATTAGCCTTTGAAGAAGTTTCTTTTTTTTGTTTGTGGGTAAGCAGCAAACTTTTTAAGCTCAGGCTTAAATTTGATTGTGAACAATTTTGTATTTTTTCTCAAAAATTTGCCGTAAAGAAATCTATTAAAAAAAATACATATTTCAATTTATATTCAGATTCTTAGTTTATTTATGTTTTTTTTTTACGCCTAAGCTTATCATAAGCGCTTTAAATTTAGTTCTGTTACGTAAATATTTAATAAAGTTTTAAATATAAATTAAGGTCATAAATATTAATATTTAATTACATTATTTCCTCGTTCTTCTAAGTATTTGCTCGACTTATTTTTTTCTACGTAATTCATCCACGTATTCGTCTACGTGGTTCCTCTACGTCTTTAATGCTTAGCTGATCGATCACACGCTCTGCTTCACTTTATTGCGCTGACCCCCACCAGGCGTGGACGACTGAAGAAATGTTGCAGCTGCTGCCCTTTATATACGTAAAGCCACTTTTACTCAAGCACTGTCTCTCTCAAATTTTGAGACCGACAGCAGGTAGCCAGTCGTTGCAGTTGAGCTTTAAGTGAGCAATGGGAACGCTCTCTGCTGCTGCGAGCATTCTAGCTTCGTTTTACACATACACATACCAAAAGAGAGCTGCTGCCTACACATAGACAACTCTAATGATCTTTTGCTCTTTTTCTCTCCTTGCTTTAGCTTTTACTCAAGCACTGCAGTGCACAGTCTCTCTCAAATGTGAAGCGGCAGGTAGCGCTCATTGCAGTTGAGCTTTAAGTGACCAATGGGAACGCTCTTTGCTGCTGTGAGCACTCTAGCTTTGTTTTACCTAAATACAAATACCAAATGAGAGCTGCTGCATACATGTAGACAGCTGCACTGCTTCTCTCCTTGCTTTTACTTTTACTCAAGTACTGTCTCTCTCGTTACAGTCGAGCTTCAGGTGATGCTCTCTGCTGCTTCAATAATTTGTTCAGGGGATTTGCTAGTCGAGCGGACTCGACTTGAGCTTTCATACTTGTTATTGTTTACTCTTTATGCTCTTAATCTTAAAACTTAGGGGTGACAATAATTATAATAGTGATGACAGAATATTAATAATATATTGAGGCACGACATATATATAAATATCAATATTTAAATATTAATAAATTCTGATATAAATATAAATATATTGTGGCAATAAATAAATATAAATAAAAGTAGATTTAAATAAAAATCAATTTGGCTATAAATAAATATAAATATTTATAGTTTTAAATATAAATCATTTTGGCTATAAATAAAAGTAGTTTTTTTCAATAAATAAATATTTAAATACATATAAATATTAATATTAATATTAATATAAATATTTAAATTAATACTTGTAAATAATATAAATAATAATTAAAAATTATAAATAAAAAATAATTATAAAAAAATAATAATATTAATATCATTATAAATGACAAATAAATGTTACAAAATATATGAATAAATATGTAGTTATAAATAAATTTAAATAAATTAAATTATATGTCGAAAGAAATCAATTTATAATTTTAGGTATATGTAAATATTTACATATTTCGTTTCACAATAATATTATGATGTTCGATAATCCTTTTTCCCTAGTTATCTAACTCACTTCCAATTCAGTCATAATTGCCTTCAACTGTTGTAAAAGTCTTAGTAATATATACTGAGCGCATGAATAGTTTCTATTGTTGGAGTGAATTCTGTGTTCTAGCTGCACGCTGAGGAGATATAAAGGGAGAGAGTGAGAGAGCTATATGTATATCAATATCAGAGGCTTAGTGCAATTTGCTATGAAGAGAAGCAACTAGATATTCAAATTCTGAGAATTCGTTACGCATTTAAAGCCTAAAATTAGAATGGAGCAGAACAGATAGGTATGTATATACATACATATATTTGATATGTTTACATATTTAAGCTAATTATATATCATTTTTATCTCTACAGTTCTCTTTAGCTTCCCCTTAGACAGCTGCTATTGTTGCCCCTTAAAGCGCTCATTAAATTCAAATAATAATTTCTTTTGTTAACAAGAAAACGTCTTTGAAAGAGATAAATATGTAAGTTAGAGTGAGAGGGCAGCAGAATGGCCAGCTATTGTGCTATTCGCACAACATTGCGTTTCATTAGCATAAACATTTCTAATTGCAGTCTGTGTAAGTGTAAGCCCTCTTGGCTTATCATAATGAAGGCCTAAGCGTGATGCTGCAATGCCTGACTTTTGGTCTAAGAAAATTTCAATGGAAAGATTTTAATTAGATGTAATTTCATCTGGCATTCAATTTGCAGCCATTTAAGTGAACTGAGCAGCTCTTAAGCCATCAGCTGCGGTCTTTCTTTCATGTGTCATCTGTGCTCGCCCAGCACGTCTAGAACTTTGCGCCATTTGCCAGCCTTAAATGGAATGCCAACAAATAGTGAGAGCTTAGCCGGCGCATTGAACTGCTGTGGGTGGCAGTTGGTGGTGGTGCTTTGGTGGTGCCAACTGTTAAAGTGCTTAGCGGCGGCTCAGACGAGGTCGTCCCTTGGCCTCTTCTTCTTCTTCTTCTGCTGCTGAGAGCACACATGACACGAAAATGCGCTGCTGATTGTTTTGATTAATTAGTAAGCTATGCTATGCGCTCGACAACGACGTTGACGTCAACTGGCCCTGTGATGGAGTTAATTGTCTTCGATATACACTTCGATTAACATCAACATTTTCGTATTGCCTGCTGTTGTTGTTATTGCTCCTGCTGCTGCTGCTCCTCCTCCTCCTCCTGCCATTGTTGTTCTTCCATCGCAACTTGAAAGCTGTGTACATTATTTGTAATTATTGGCTCGTGGATAAACAATTAAATTTAATGGCAGACAAGCGAACGACAGCCATTATCAGGCCCACTTTATTTAATGGCCAAACCATTGCCATGTTAACCAAAAACTCCAATTAGATATTTCACAAAATCACCTTAACAATTTGCAACGTAACTCAATTCCCAAGTTGACACGATTCGCTGGCATTTTTGTCATTTTCTGGTCCCTTTGTCCCTTTGTTTTGAATTACGCTCCTAATTAGGCATGTAAGCATTTCAAAATCCTTCAGAGCACGTACGTGCTTTGGGATCTACCTTTTTGCCAAGGCCCAAAAAGGCACGCACGTGGCTTTGTTTCTCTTTTTTTCGCATACTAATTTACAACAAATTTAACGTTTGACTGTCAAAAAGAGAAATAAAATAAAAGCAAAGCATTTCTATATATACATATATCTCATTATGGTAAGGCCTCTCTGTTGCCAGGCAGAATTTCCTCCTCCTGGGAGGCTGCCTGGTGACGCGACTCTGCTCTCATAATCGAGTCATTGTTGCCTATTCGACAGGCATTCAAGTGTAAACATTTTAATATGCACAATAAATGAAGCAAGAATTATGCCTTCTCTATTGAAATGGGTAGCGAATGGGTATGTGGGCGTGGCGCACGTCTCCATTTTGAATTGCTTTCAATTTCAATTTCATTTCCGTTCAAATAAGTTTTTTGTGCACTTTTTTTCTTCCTCCTCTTCATCTTCATCGAGTGCCAGGCTGTGACAATTAATTACAAGTGTTTGCATATTTCCAACAGTTGACATCTCTTTTCGCTGAAGAACCTGAAGTGTGCAATTGGCATTCCATTCGAATAGTTGAGCTGTAAGAATTTGAAGCGCTTGGCGCGTGATTCTGGCTCTGATGCAGAAAAGATTTATTATAAAATCGCAGATGTGACTAGAGAGAGAGAGGGAGAGAGAGAGAGAGAAAGAGAGAGAGAGGCGATTCGTACATTTAAATATTCATATATTCATAAATTTATACATTCATAAGCATCAATTTCCTCTATGCAAAAATTCAAGAAAGCATTAATTCACAAATTCATTAATTCATGAATATATAAATTTCTAAATTTAGAATTGTAAAAATGCATAAATAGATCAATTCATAAATTTATAAATTCATAATGAAGTAAATACAAATATAATCAATACATGAATTCATAATTTTATAAATACAGTAGAATCCGGTTATAGCGACACTCAAGGGACCGTCGTTTTTGCGTCGTTATAGCCGGATGTCGCTATAACCGTATAAGTTTGCTCAGAAATGTTTGTCTGGGGACCAGATTTTTCGTCGACATAACCGGTTGGACGCTTTAAGCGGAGTCGTTATAACCGGATTCTACTGTACCTACATTCATAAATACATAAATTCTTATATTGATAAAATTATAAATAAATTCACAATTAAGTAAATACAAATATTATTAATATAATTACATAAATTTATTAATATGTAAATTCATTAAAACATTAATTTATATAGTATTTGTCAAAGCACAAAACAAACACAGTATCCCTTAGCGCAGCGAGTTTCGGTGGCTGTCCACTTCTCAAACGATTCTGAATTCTTTGTCTCACTCATTTCTTGTGCCTACCACCGAACCACACTCGACGACAGCTACATACGCTGTCGTCCCGCTACAACGGGACTTTTCCAGCCTACGAAGCATAATCGGCTATTACAACATTCGCGAAACACACAAAATAGCAAAACCATACGCATTCACATGCTGCACTCTTAATACTCTTAAGAACTTCACCATGCATGCTGCGCTCGTGTGAGACCAAAACAATCACCATACCCTGTCATAGAACTCGCATTCTTTGTTCAAGGGAATCGAGCACACACACGCACAAGTACGAAGGCATGCAAAAAGGGAAATAGGCAAGTAGGTAGAAAGCACAATTACAGTGCGCGCCAATATATTAATACTACTTGCGCTTCGACATATTTATAAATTCTTAAATAATTAAATTCATAAATAAAATAAAAATTAAGTAAATACAAATATTATTTAAAATAATTTCATTAATTCGTAAATTTAAAAATAGGTCTATTCAAAAATACATAAATTTGTATATTGATAAATTCACAATGAAGTAAATAAAAAAATACAATTACAATTACAATTAATATTGTATAATTACATAAATTAAAAATTTATAAATATGTTAATTCATGAATACGAAAATTCATTAAATTATAAATTAAATAATTAGTAAATAAGTACAAATATAATTTTATGAATTTATAAATTCACAAATTGATCAATTACTAAATACAGAAATTCGTAAATTCTCTCATTCATGCAATAATATTCATGCAATAATATTCATAATATTAATACTTTCATACATCATTCACCTTAACGTAATGTAAAGTCTGATTCACTACATTCTAATACACATACACCAAGTAATCCCGACTACATGCATACACTACATACCCTACAATCAATCTCTGTTCTGTCACCAATTTCTGCTGCCAAGAAGCTTTTAACTTTGCAAAGTAAAAGTCAAATGGATTTGTTTGCGAAGGCCAATGCCACTTAATGGGGAGCATTTCACACCCACTAAAAGTGATTCACACCTGCCACACAGGTGTCTGGGCCTAAGCTCCTGCTCATCGAATGGGTTCTCAAGTTTGCTGTGGTTAATTAGCACACGCAGACGGTTGGCCTTGCACCAGCCCGAACCACCTGATCGGGTTGGCTTGGCTGTCAACTTTTACTGTTTGCCAGCAGCAGCTGGAAAATTTGCTAGATTTGCTGTCATCTGGTTGCCGGTTCAGTGAACCTGGCTAACAGCAGCGACATGTTGCCACACTGAACTGAAATCGGAAACTAACCAACTGTTGGATGGCTTGTTTAATGATCTTGAAGTACTCGAAGCGGCACGTGTTTGACCGCTGGCCATCAATCAGGCAGGAGGACAAGACAAGATGGGACAGGTAAGAACAGTTCGACAGCTAACGAAATGTATTGCGAAAGGTTTCGACTCTAAAGCTGGCAATAATCAATCAGAGGCGTGTCCCCCTCCCCACTCCCCTCCCTTTTCTGTGGCTCGACATGGGCCGCAGAATTCAATCAATTCATGCGCCTGTTCAGCCCTTCACGAGCAATTTGAAGGCTCGTATCAAACGCATGACTAAATTGAATTTCAAATTTTGGACCGGGCCAAAAGCTGATAAATTGAAAACCATAGCAAATGATACACAATCTAAACAGTAAATAGCTAAAAATCTTGTCCGGATTTGCATATGAAAGCCACAGAAAGTCAGCCAAATGAATTGTAACCAAATTTCAATAATAGACATAGACAACAGGCTTTCATCCCAAAAACAGAGCACAAAGCGAAGCAAATTCAATGAATTTTCAGGGCCAACTATCAGGGGGACATAGTGAGCATAGAAGAGATTCTCGATTCTCGCTCGACTAAGAGATACTCTCGTTTATTTTTAGTTAATTGAATTTCTGTATTCGAAAATCAATAAAGCGCAATTAGCGCTGCTTCAAAGATTAAAGACCAAGTGGCAAATGGATAAATGCGAGTGCTTCTAATTTAATTAGGCCAACAGTAGCAAGAGAAGAAGATGAAGAAGAAGAAGAGGCAGAAGCAGAAGAAGAAGCAGCAGCCGCATAGGAATTAAACCATTTGCAACTTTAAGCTACATAAATTGTAAAATTGCGAATAAAAAACAAGTAAAAATTTTGCAAACGGGCATTGCCGACTGCAGGATACATATTAAATGGCAAAAAAAATAAATAAATAAATAAATAAAATATAGATTAGACTTTGCAAATTTAGTTATTTACTTTTGAGTCTACATATTTTTATTTTATTTTATTTTATTTTATTATTTTTATTTTTATTTTATTATTTTATATAATTGTATAGAAGTCATAGTTCTGCTTGATTTGATAATGTGAATTATTATAATAAGTTATCTAAGTCTCTAATAAAAATATAGAAAAGAACTTGAGCAAAACTGTGTATTGTTATATTCTATTGACCACGCCCCTGGTAGGCGTAAGCAGTCGTACAATTTGTGGCCAACCCTCAGGAGTATAGAGTATGCCTAGGCCGACCAGCTGTGGAATTTATAGGGTATTTTTCAATATGCCAAACCCTTAATGAGGCGTGCAAATCATTTTTGGGGTCAGCAATAGAGGAGGTTAACAATACGCCAAAAACTGTAGATTTAGCACGCCCCCAATGGGCGTAGACATACATCATATATACATACATACGCTCTACAGCTTTTTAATCTTCAGTTGTCAACGCATTCCCAATATTCCTCTAGCACTTTAGATAACATTAAAAGATTATCTAAGATGCCGGAAATATAATTTCCCGATTTGCCTGGGAATGTAGCGGAATAATCGTAGTCAAGTAGATATTACTTTCCTGCTCCTCTTTGATTGGGAAATGCGAAATGATTTCATGCAAACGGAAGGATAAACTGGCCCATAAACAGATGGACAGCCATCCGGATATGGTACAAAAAAACCGATATACTCATTTCACTTCGTGCTTGAGCATCAAAAGGAAAGGCAACAAGCAAAAAATCTCAAGTCCGGCCACGGAACGAGGGCAGCATTAGCTTAAATTTCATGCCAATGGTCGGCGCTGGCAGCGCAATGAACACGCAAATGATAAAGATAAGCCCAGTTTATGAATGAATTTTTTATGCGACGCGTCGTCCGTTTTGGGTGTGGCCCGAATTGGGCGTCAAGGCAGACACCCAAAGGAGTAGTTAGCATTAGATAAACGACGCTTTAGGAGACACGGCCCAGACTATTGTGTGTCGAAAGGGGCCAAGCCAACGCAGCCACGCCCAGCAAAGTCAGACCTCCCTTAACTCGGCTCGAATTGCAGCTAAACTTTGGCCATAAATCAAAGAGACTTGAATCAGGGCGACATTGCTCAATGCGAGTGAAGTGCTAAGAGCAAATCATGTTGATCTAATCCCTTAAAGCAAATGCTTTAATCTATGCAAATGAGTGGAAAATGCATGCGTATGCGTAGACGCCTCTCTCGGCGCTTCTCAGGGCAATTAGTGTGTGTGTGTGTGTGTGCGTGTGCATTTTCTTTTCAATTTGCCTGAATCAACTCGAGCTGAATTCATTTACTCATGACTCTGTCCAGCTGTCCAATAAAATAAACTAACAGCATTTGCGTGACATTCATACAAATGGTAGGTGAAGTTGGCTTGGACTTGGAACTTGGCCAGAATGGTAATTGCTTTATGGACACACATAAATGGATTTACAAGTCTATTAGATAACACTTGAAACTTGTTTATACTTAAATCGTAATTTGTAAATTGAAATATTTAGCAATACGAAAAGTTTTCCATGTTGCTGGCTAAACAATATCAAAAGTTGAATTTCCACAGAAGTCGAGCTCTCTTTTATTTTCTTTTCTTTTTTTTTTTCAGACTTTCATGCCAGCTGTTGTCAAGGCCGCCACATAAAAGGGTCAGCATTGTGGTTTATTTAGGCCCGTCATGCGGCTTCGTGGCAAATAACAAATAAAATTCATTTACGCACTAAATGAAATTACTTCGCTTTTAACGACCGACCATAAAACGCTTTTCACGGCATCAAATATAAGTTTTCATTAAATTGTGCGCTGCGCCTTGGCCATCGAGATTAGCTTTAAGGAGTTTCGAGTAGCGGACCTTAGAGCTCTACAAATTTGCAAAGCCCACACAAATTGCTGGCTAATATAACGCACAAAATGCGAAAATTATTAGAGATATTGCGCTGCCAATGAGCCAGTCAGCCAGTCAGCCAACATCAGCAATAATCAAACCTCAACCTTAGGCTAGCTGAGCCAGCGGTCGATTCCCCACCCTGGTATGGTGGCCCATTTTGCATGGTTTGCAATTAAAACGAGCCGCACAAATGGAAAAACAATGTACTCCCGGACTGGAAGCATTTAACGCCGCCAATATATGCGAGTCGAGAGTCGAGAGTCGAGTGGCCTCTGCCGGCAGCGTTCAATTTGCGTTTTTAAAGCCTGAGCGAAGGCAACCAGCTGTGATATTATTCTAGGGGCTAGGCATATACTAACACTAACTAGTATAGCCGTATGCCATACTTAGCTAAATACTAGCGGTAATACCAAAACAAATTACGAAAACAAAACTTTGTCTAGCTTCTGTCGAGCAGGAGGCTGAAGCAGACGAGGAGGAAGAGACTAAGAAAAACAAAGCTTAATTTAGTGAAATGAAGCAAAGTATGGCATATATGTATGACAATTGTGAACGGCCATAAATCAATGCGTGCTGAATAATGAAAATTGACAGAAATCGTAGTCAAGCATTATATTATAAGTCAAGTTAATAAACAAAGACTGACAATTGAATAAATACCCTGCTTATAAGTAGAGTTTATATGGAAAAGGAAATTGATTGGTATGTTAAAAACTAAATGAATTTGAACTCGAATTAACTAAAATGGAAGAACGAAATTTAAAATATTTAAAATATTTTATTTAGTATTGAACGCAGTTGTAAATAAGAGTTCTAATATTATTAATATTAATATTTTTTGTGTATTATTTAAAAAATAATAATAATAATAATAGAATATACTAAATAAAATGTTGTATTATTATTATTATGATTATTTTTTAAATAATAATTTAATTAACATTTTTGTTAACTAATTAACTATTATTGAGTGAGATCGAAATTAAAAATATATTAATTATTTATTTAAAGTAGTATTAAATAAAAATATTAAATATTCATTTTTTTTTTTCTTTGTAGATAATAAATAAATTTGAATTTTTGTTAACAAATTAACCAAGATTGCATAAGATTCAAATTAAAAATATGTATATTGATTATATTTTATAGTATTTTAAGTAGTTGTAAATAAATATATTAATATTCGTTATTTTTTTTACATATAATAAATAAATTTTAATTTGAACTAATTAATTAATTTGAATTAACTAATTAACTAAGACTGAGTAAGATTGAAATTAAAAATATATTGATTATATTTTATAGTATTTAAAACAGATTAAAATTAAAATATTCAATATTCATTAAATTCTTTTCTTTTTTAAATAATAAATAATATTTAAAGATTAAAAATTAAATTATATATTAAAAACATATAAATTCTATTTGTTAGTATTTAAAGAAGTTTATAATAAAAATATTTAATATTCAATAAATTGTTTTTTTTTTTTTTTTTTTTTTTTTTTTTGAACACAATAATTAATATTTAACAATATAAATAGTGAAATATTTTTTAAATATTTATTATTATTTTTTTATATTAATTTATTTTGTTATTATTATTTTTATTTATTATTGATATTATTATTAAGATTTCTCTTTTTTATTTCACTATACAAACTAATATGCTCTGTTAGCATTCTCTACCGGCTTAGCAAATGAAATCAAGACAGCGTATTTAATGTAAAAAGGTCTTGAAATCCACTTGTTCACATGTTTTTGCTAGACTTTCTTAGATTTATGCGCCGCTAAGACAGACACGAAAATGCTGCAAAAGCAAACCAAGAAAAAAAAAAAAAACAAATACAAAAACTCTGAAACCATATTGAAATTGTCAGATAAATTGTCAAATAACTTATGGACGCAGTGGAACAATAAATGTGTGCGACGCGATAGCACGCGCAAAAATATATTTTAATTGCGCATACGCCGTGTGTGCCATTAGCGTAAATCGCGAGAGATATTCTTTTTTTCTTTTTTTTTGGGCGAGCATTAAGTAAATGTGTCAAAGGATACACGACGATAAAAACGTTTTGGCAGCAAATTGATTTATCGCTGAATTGTCATTTTGTTTTATTCGGCTTTATATATGTTTGTATGTATGTACATATGCATATGTATGTATATGTGTTTCTTGATTGTGATTCTGAGTAAAAAACCTCGCCCATGTCAGTTGCTGATACGCGCTTTGGTCACGCACGATTTGCCGGCGAAAGAAGGTGGCTAAATTTATAGCCTAAGCCACATTGGCTAAGCCTGAACATTGATATGAATTTCGAGAGCGTAAGCATAAATAAAATTCAATTAAAATGCCAATGTGAAGCCGCATATTTGCTATTGTTGGTCAAGCCCTGGGCAGCACGCGCTAAAAACTTCTTAACAAATTCCTTCGCAAAGCTAACAAAAACAGCTGATTTTTTTGGCGGCTTTTTCCAGCAGCTGGAAAGTGAAACGAGAGAGCAACAGAGCGCTACAAATTCGGAGTCAGAGAGCAACAGAGCGCTGTTAGATAATGCGCTGTTAGCAACAGCGCACTGTTAGCAGCATAACAGTGTAACTTAGCAGAGCTATGTTATGGACAGTAATAATGTTAAGCGCACTTAGATTGCTATGTAATTAGTTTAGTTGCTTTTTTTAAACTTTTTAAGAATATTTTACATGGCCATTTGATGCATAATCAAGCCACGCCCCTTGATTCAGGTGAAAATTTAATCTGGCTCCCGCCTAAGCCAGCAGCTGGCCTTCTAAGTAGTCTGTCATGTTATCAGAATTCATTAAAATCGTTTGCACAAAAAAACAACCATCCAACCACTTGAACCACTTCAACCACACTTTATCTATGTGTGTGTGTGTGTGTATCTATTTTGCATATGCTTAGAGCTGAGATTTCGATTTAGCATTTCATATTCGTACAGGAGGCAGGACATGTTTGACAGGCTGTCGTCTCAGTAGTAGCTGGCTTGAAAAGGGTTTCTGGGCACTGACTAATCAGTTCGCCTCATGTCCAGGTGGCATTGGAGGCTTTCGGCAATCAAATTGACACGCTCTGAACATGAGCCTAGGGAATTGTCTTACTCTGTCTCTCTCTCTCTCTCTTGGAATATCAGAGCCAGCACGCTCTGAAGTGTAATTAATTTCAAATTAAAGCTTTCTTCAAGTGTTCTCTGGGGACTCTGTAGATTAGTCAGATGGTGTGCCACAATTAGAGGCACATGTATTATCTGTCCACACCTTTGCATTATCTACTGCTATCTGGCGCACTTTCTATGCAGCAGCTGGCAGCTTGTCAGCTGTCTGCTGTCCCCATCAGCCCCAGCAGCTGGACACGTGCACGTGGCGCTGCTGTGGTCCGCAAGGCGCAAGGCTCGTGCGTCTGTGCTATAATTATGCACTGCTTGGGCAAGGAGGCCCCAGGTGAAAGTTTATATAAGTGTGTGTAGGACGACGATTGTGACTCTATCTCGCTCACACTATCTACTCAGCGTCGGGCGTGGTCGGCGTTGTGCGTCTCATAATCAAAATATCAACCGTGACGTTATTTGCATTGTTTTACATAAGCCGACAGAGAAAACGCTTGGCCGTGTCGACAATGTGCCAGGGCGAGGGGAGCGGCAGAGGGGGAGCCGGCATAGTGAGGAGAGCTTACAATGAACGCCAGCACAGATAAGTGTATAATTAATTTCATTGGAAACATGGCTAAAACATGCTGCGCTGTCAAGGCGAATTGTCTGAATTTAAATGCAATAAAAGGAAATGTGAAATATATATATAAATATATATATAAATATACATACATACATGTATATAAATCAATGTGCAACAGAACTTTTAATTGTGCCCGCATAAAGTTTTTTTGTTTTTTATATTTTTTAAATATTTTTTTATTTTATTTTTAATGTGTCTGCTTCTTGCATTTGTGTATGAAAAATTGACATCGTTATGCGACAGGCTGTAGCATCATTTATTTGATTAACACGACTGGCCGCAGCGACATTACAAGCTTTACGGGTTTTCATTTATATACATACATATATATATATATTTTTTTTATATTACTTCATTTTTTATATTTTACACAATTTATCATTTTTTTTTTTTAAGCTTTTGCTTTAACTGAACTTTTTATACACAATTGTTTTTATTTTGTATTCTTTTTTTTATTCCAATAAACTGGTATCCATAATTGTAAGCTCCATATCATGGCATATAAAGCGCTTCTCATTTAAAAAGAATCGCTCCGGCTCACATTGTGCGTTCCCCATTGAATTATTTAACAAGTTAAATAAATACACAAACAGAAAGAGAAAGAGAGAGAGAGAGAGAGAGAGAGAAAGAGAGAGGGGGAGGTAGAGATTTTTTCCAGTTTCTGTTTGTGGATTGCCAGACGCTTACATTTGAAATGCCGTTTGCCCAAAAGCGTTAAAGACAATTGAATATCAACTATGAATTTCCGTTGTTCCACTTCAAGTCAAACCGCATGAATATTCTATAAGTGCGTGGTGCAAATATTTATTTAAAGTTCACGTCTTCTGCATAATACATAAGCTTGCTTTGATATTGCTACGCCCTTTTTTTTTGGACGCCCACTTTGTGAGTCTGCTTTTTGCTGGCACTGCATGACAACTGAATTAATAATGAACAAGTTAGGGAGGGGTCGGAGGGGTATCTGCTCAGAGCATAAGAAATTACATATGCAGTGTTTGAATGATTAGGCTGATTGAAGTAGCGTGATGCTGTTCTCATCTTATCTTTCTCTCTTTGAATGTAATAATATGAAACATATATAAATAAAGAATTTGAAACATTTTCAACAAAATTTTAGTACAATTAAAGAGTTTAAATAAACTTGCAGAGCTTCAACAAATATTTAAAATTTTAGTAAAATTCAAGAAAGCAGAAAGTAGAATATTAGGGTCTGTTAAAACAACTAGGAATAGAACTTGAATTGAATAGGACTGCAACTTGGCGATCTCTTTCCTTGATATTTATAGCTAACAGAAAAATGTCCGATCATCTAAGGCTTCGATTTAACACAGACTTTATATACTAAGGGGGAGTAAGACTATGGAAATCAAGCCTAGGGAGAAGAAGTCTAAAGATAGCGAGAATAGGAATAGAGACAACAGGAGCAAAGCGAATAGGAACAGAGAGAATGGGAACAGAGAGCATTGGAACAGCAAGAAGAGCCACAACGAGAATAGGAACAGTAACAATAGGAACTGTGAGAATAAGAAAAGCGAGAATAGGAGTAGAGAAAATAGGAACAAAGCAAGAATAGGTACAGAGAGTCTACGGAGAGCGAGCAGTGTTATATATTCTCTATATACATAAATACATTATATTTAAGTGATTTCATTTAATGAATCAAATGCTTGCCAACTATTGGCATGACATCAGTCCAATAATAATAAGTAGAATTCTAAAAAATATTTCAATATACATATATATTATTTAAAATATATAATGTTTAAGAGCAAGCCATAGTTATTAATCGTCTTTATTTATTATTAATATTATTAATAAATATCTTTATACTATATATATTACAATTATAATTTGATCGATAGGCTCAAGTGAACAGAAAGGGAAAAGTGGACTCACACTGATAGTTTTTAGCATGTTTCATTCCATAAATTGCGAGAAAAATCGCTAACAATACGAAGTAGACGCTCAGCTGCAGTTGGACTCGAAGCTAATTAGTTATTCAGGACTCTTGCTCCTTCACTTGCCAACCTTAAAGTAGAGTATTAGAATGCACTCAAATGCATGCCCTGCAATAATACTTATAGACTGCGCAGCAGCAGAGCTCTGCTCAGACAGTCAGAGCCGTCGGCAGGGACTGTGCATAGCAAATGGCTCGACTCTGAATGCCATTCAAGCAGCAAATGCCAGGGCAGGTGGTAGCTCAATGCTAAGCCAATGGCGCAGCGGTTGAGTGACTAAATTAATTTATAATAAGCGCAGCTTGATTAAACTGCATTATGTCAGTTGAATGAGGACAGGCCCAGGCCCAGCTCTAGGCTCAGGTCGGGGAATTCAGTGCAGATTGAGGCGAAGGGCGTGCCACTTTAAAGCCCAACTAATGTTGGGCAATATGTTGGGCTAAAATTAAATAGAGTCGTTAAGGAGTCTGCTGGGCTCGCACTGGCTCGCAGTTGCACTCGAGGGACACACAATTCATTTGAAACAATTTGAGATTTTAGGTAAGCAGCGCCCCAGGGCTATTTGACCCGAATCGAGCTCGTTTTTTTTTCTGCTTCTTCTTTTGGGTCTGTTGGTTAAGAGTTGACCGCGTCATTGTCACTCAATTTGCTGGGCCGACATTTGAACTGTGAACTCGATGCAGACGTTGGCTGGGAAACTGGGAAACTCTAGCCATACATTTTGACTGGGTCAAGAGCAACAACAACAACAACAACAGCTAAGCCCAAGGCGTTTCGGATGGCTGTGCGCGTGTGTGTGTGTGTGTGTGTATTGGGGGCATAATTTGTAAATGTCTCAACATGAAATCAAGGCAAAAACGCTTTTATATGCTAGCAAATCCAACGGGCCAACACATAAAAACTTGTTACTGAAACACAAGCCTCCCCCAAAAAAAAAAAAAAACAGCTGACTGACGGGCAGCCATGTCAAACGGAAAATAAAAATAGAAGACAAAGATGTAGCCAAGGCAAGGCTGTGCACTTGCCCCCCCCCCATCAACTCACACATCTCCCACAAGGCGCAGACACAATTGGGCCAAGCATGAAGAAGAAGAAGCTGTTGACAATTTGAATTCAGGCCAAGACGAGTTTTCAAATCAAAGTTGCGGACGAGCAACAAAACAACATGTAAAATATTTAACACAAAATGTGATTTTCTGTTCTCGCTGCTTATTTTCAGAAAACTCGTATATGCTACACACAAAAAAAAAGGAAATTGCCCGAGGGCTGTGAGAAAAATGGGGCGAGTGCTGAGCGCGCCTGCTGAAAAGTAATGAGCAGCATGCGGCGGCGTCGGCGTCGACGTCGACTGAGGCGGCATAAAAGACTGCGACGCTGTGATAAATTTACTAACAAATTTATAGGGGCAACAGTTGTTGGTGCCATAATGGGCCCGGAGCGATAAATTTGACAACTCGTGTGGATATGGATATACATACATATATATATATATAGTGGAGAGTCTGATGAAGGTAGATAAAGAGACTGAAAGAGAGAGAGAGAGAGGGGGGGATTAGTTAACTGGATTTCGCTTTAAATGCAAATTTAATGCACAACAACATTTTAAAATTAAATCTAATTATAACTTTAATAAAAATAAAAGATAAGTCGAAAATTATTTTAGTTTGAAATTTTAACTTCAAAAAGTAAATGTAATAATAATTTAATTATATAAAAATTAATATATATAAAGATAAATATAATATAATAAATAATAAAATGTTAGTTTTGGTCACTATATAAATACAATATATACACATTAAATATATATATAATAACAACAATAATTTAATTATATAAAATTAAGTATATACAAAATATAAATAATAATTAACACAAGTAAAAAAGCTCTAGTCGAAATTGCTGAGAACTGATTTTTTAATAATTCTTTGCATCTTTCTGCTTACAAAAGAAACACACACGCAAACACACACACATTGATACACATAGGCACGCACGCATAAACAGGCATGGGCTGTAGTGCACAGCAGCAGAGAGCGTTTCCATTGGTCACTTTAAGCTGGACTGTAACGAGCTAAACATTTAAGAGAGGCAATACTTGAGTAAAAGTAAAAACAAAGGGAGAAACAGCGCAGAAGATCATTAAAGTTGTTTATGTATGTGCAGCAGCTCTCTCTAGTTAGGTAAAACGAAGCTAGAATGCTTAAAGCAGCAGAGAGCGTTCCCAGAGAGAGAAAGAGAGCGAGAGACAGTAACAGCTTGAGTAAAAGTGGCCGTATATAAAGGGCAGCAGCTGCAGCATTTCTTCAGTCGTGCAGACCTGGTGGGAGTCAGCGCAATAGAGTGAAGTAGGGTGCGTGATGCATTCAATACGTAAAGGAACTACGTAGAGGAACTACGTTGAGGAATTACGTAAAGCAATACTTAGCGGAAATACTTAGAAGAACTACGTAGAGGGAATACTTAGAAGAAAAAGACAGACGAATAGGGCTAAATCGACTCAGCTCGTCGAATATTTATACCTTATGGGGTCTACCACGAATCTTTCTGCCCGTTACATACTTTTCACAAAACCAATGTACCCTTATTTCCCATTTTCAATGATTTGCTTTGATTGTAAATGGGATATTACAACTTTAATAAAGCAATTTGAGCTGCAATTTTCATATGAAAACATGCAAAACATGATTATAATTGCAAAATCCATAAGGGAACATGCATATTTCGATTTTAATGACTGCAATAATATGAAAACATGCAAATAAGTGACCAATTGGTAGAAATGAATTGGTAGAAAGGCATGTAAATAATTTCTAATCGCCTGATAAAATTAATAATTTTGCAGTTGAGGCTAGAAACTGAAAAATAAATAATGTGAAATTAATTTTATAAAATTCTCTTTAGAGCACAATTGAGTGAAACTGTAGCTGGGAGACAGCATACAAAAAAGAAGATTAAGTGGAAATTAAAATTAATTGGAGCTTTAATAAATACAACAAAAAAATAAAAATATGTTAAATAAAATTCTATTAAGAAACGTAATATAAAACAAAAATAAATAAGTAAATTAAAATAAAAAATTAAATAAAATAAAAAAAAAGTATTTATATATATAAATAAAAATAAAAAATAAAAATACATAAATAAAAATAAATATAATAAATAAAAAAGAAAAATATATAAATAAATATAAATAAATTAAAATAAAAAATATATAAAAAATAAAATAAAATAAAAAATAAGTAAATAAAGCAAAATACTGCTAATTAGAAAAAATATATATTAATTCGTATATATGTATATGTATATTCATAAATGTGCCAAGCTTTACAGCCAACTTCCAAAATTAGCTAATCGCATGCAGTTTTTAGATAAGCCAAAAATGTTGCCTGCCTTGGATACGAAAGTCAACAGCTGGCACGAGAGCAACGAGCAACGAGCCACGAGCAACGAGCCACGAGCAATGAGCCAACTGCTTGTTGGCCCCAATTGCCTGGGCACTTATTGCCGCCCATTAATTTGCAGTGTAAATTGTGTGTGCAGCTTGTGTGTTGCATACTTATTAGGGCCAGCTGGGAGCTGCTAACTGGCATCAGGCAGCATGCAGCATGCCGCCTGTGGACGCGATGAAGCCATCATCAAAATGACATTAAACAATGCCAGTGAATGGGGTTAATTGCCATTGTGTATGACATTTGGTCATTTTGCAAATCCATCTACCTCTCCCACTCTCTCTTCGCCTCACTCTTTCTCTGTGTGGAGCTGTATATATTGCCATAACATATCGCACATCATCAGACGCAACAATTTGCATAAACTACAGCAGCAACGTCGCATCGTCTGCGCTGTAAAAACAAATGCCCTGGCATAATGGTTAATTTATTAGAATTCTGCGCCTCATTGGCTTAGCCGGCGCTCTCGGGTTGACTATCTGTCGAGTTATGGCGTCATTTTGATACTCCAACTTTCAGTTTTATTGCGCCCTAGAAGATATCGTCTGCTCTGCTTCATCTGTCTCTTGTTGCGCCTTCTGCTAGCAGGAGAACCTAAATTAAATTGCCTTATTTTTAGTCTCTCATTTTTTTCTTTTTTTAGTGTATGCACTTTGAATATATATATTTGGCTGTAGCATATTTTACGTAAAATAACGTTAAGATCTGAGATAAGAGCATATTTTATGTTTGACACCATAAGGCTTGCTTTTGTTATTTTTAATGGTCTGAAGTCGTTGAGCATAGATATAAAGGGTAAAATGCATATTTTGGAAGCAAAATTTGGTAGAGGGAGAAAATGTTTACGATTTTAAGTGAATATAGTTTAAATTAAGTTAAGTTAGTTTAGTCTGCTGGAAAATATAAAGACAGTCTTAATTTCATATTAACTCTCATTCTATAAATGTTCTTGAACTACCATATAAAACGCGGCTTGTGGTTCGTTACTTAATATAGATATATAGTACAGTGTTCTGCCTAAGTAATAAGCAATTATTGAAGAGTATAAAGAAAATATACTAAATATAAATATATATTAAAATTAAATATATATTAAACTAATTAATATTGATATTGTATTAAATGGAATACTGATAAGAAAAAAAAAAATAAATAAAAATAAAAATTAAAAAAAATAAATAAATAAAAAAAAATAATAATGCATACAAAAGATAAAAAAATTCAAAATTGTTTATTTAATAATTGTTAAGTAAATTAAAAATCAAATGAATTATTAAATTTACATTATTAAAATTTAATTTTGCTAATTATACCCTGAGCCCATTGTTTTGTTTTCTGTATATTTTATTTACTATTATTCATATTTTTATCACTCATTATATATAAACGTATTATATATATATTTTTAAATTTATAGAACTTACAAAATTACAATAAAAATAATAAAAGTATGTCTAACTATTATGATTTATAATATTAATTTTGTTAATAGTATGTATATATTTTTTGTTTATTATTATTATTTTTTATATTTATATTTACCAAAATAATTTTGTTAAATAATATTACTAAAACTAACAATAGTTAAAGTACTTCAAATAATTAATTTTAAATGCATAATTTAAGTAAACTTTTTTATTTTACTGCTGATATTTAAATTATTATTTTTTGTATGCACATAATTATATTAAATGTCATTGTTAAAAAAAAATTATTTGGGCAGAAGAAAAAAAATTATAATAATTTTAAATTTTGAATTGTTTCTATGCCTGCATTTGGCATTTTTTTAAATTCTTCAACTAGAAAATATAAAAATAATATCTATGACTACAGAGACAAAGAGTAAGCAAAATGCTGGGAATCCAGCTTTATTAAGAAGACCTCTATTGCTTAGAGATGAGTACTCCAGGGCAGACTACTCTCACTTGTTACACTTCTCGTTGCACTTGATTTGATTCATGGACATAGTTAGCATGTCTGTCGAGTCAACGCAAGTCTCAGCTCGACTATTTTCGTGTCTCCCCCAGGCCCCCAGGCAGGAGACGGCCGCTCAACTGAGTCGTCGCGCCGACGTCATCGTCGTCTGGCGTCGCGCCCTGCCAATTTATTTGCTCCAACAAAACGAAAAAGAATGACAAGTTGATGACTTGAGCGCAGTGACGCGTTGGACAAGCGGCAAAAATGTGATCCCAGGCAATGCGACAACGTCCAGCCTGGAAGCGAACTAATCAAAATGCTGTGAAATGGAAGCTTTATGGCGCTTCATAAGGTGAGCTTATGGCTCCATGGACAGCAAGTTTATTGGACATTAACGAGCCAAATGCTGCGTCTCTCTTAAATGATATTTTAAGCCAAGGGCAAACAGAAAACAGTAAGTACGTTTGACAGCATTAGACATTTGTTGTCCATATACAATATATATAAATACATCTGTACACATTTCTGTCATCTATCTTTAACTTTTTTGTTTGCATTTTAGATAAACATAGAAATTTATATTGGATTTTGTGCTGCTGGACATCCTTTGGTTGATTTGTTTTTGTCTGGCATAAAATCACATCTCTTGTTATGCATGCCACAGCCAGAGCCAGAGAGAGCCAAAGAAATGGACAAACGAATGGATGAATAGACTCGAAGAGTGGACGTCACATCGCCGACTCATGGCACAGCATAATACAATATAATAATATCAGGGAGCTTCTGTTATTTGCATAGTCCGAGCTGCTTATTTGTTGTTTGTATATATGAAAAAAATAAAAAAAAAAATAGACAGCCTGCAGCTGGGAATTAAAATGAAAGCCATGCTCGAAGTTTGTTGTGTCGCGTTCTCATAAAAAGAAAATAGAAATTCCAGCTAAACAACAGAAAACCAAATATATATATATATATACATATTTATATAAAATTGTTTTCCTTGCGCTAGAAAAACTTTTTTTTGTTTGGAGGAGGAAGGCGCCAAGTCTGGGTCAGCGCATTCCAATACAAAGTTAATTAAAATCCAATTAGATTCTGTCTGCCAAAGCCGACTAAAATGAAGCAGTTTTTAATGAAACACATTCTTGCTTCAATTGAGCAATTTCCTATTATATAATTACTTTGAAATATGCCCAACAAATATGGAGCATGTGTTGGGATAGTACGAGTAGGACAGCGAGGGCTGCTCGAAGAACAACATGTGGAACTCCCATTAGGTAAATTTATGCCTGTTGCTAAAGCAAATATTCTTGTTGTATCTATATTGTCTGCCCCGCCTTTCTAAACTCATGCTCATTAAGTATGCTCGACCCTTACCCGAGAAAAAAAAAAAAAAGAATGAAAATCTAAAGCAAATCCTCACACTCCCTCGGGCTGTTGCTGTTTGTAACGATTCGGCTTCAGTTCGAGACTATTCCAAAAATGTTAAAGCAAATATTAAACGGAAATGTTTACTAAAGCTGACTTTTGCAGTTTGCTGACTGCGAGAGAGAGAGAGAGAGAGAGAGAGAGAGGGAGAGAGGGAGCTCAACGTTATGGCGTATTATTTTGCGTTTAGGTTGCCGCTGTCACGCCCACCTCAATCCACCTCCCCCATTTGTATAATGTTATTTGTGTGTGAGCTCCGTTCTGCTCTACAAAGGGCATAGAAAATTAAGATATGTGCTCAAGTGCCAGAGGATGGGCAAATTGGGAATTGCCACGCGAAGGAAGGTTCGACTTGGCTAACAAATTGATTTAAACTAAGTTGATTTTTATTGATACAATTCAATGAGCTCAGCTCATCGCATTCCACATGCAGGTCAACCAAATGGCTACGAGCCGAAGGACCTCCGAATATTCCGGCTGCTCGCAAAAGGTAAATAACATAACAGTAAAAAAAAGGACTGAGAAGAAGAAGAGCAACGGGCGCATAGCAACAGTCAAATTAAAGTTGCCTTTTAGCCTGAAGTGTTAACCAAAGTGCTCGCAATGATGCGTCTCATTTAAATGCTTTCCCTCACACACACACACACACGCATACATACAATACGAGTTTTCAGAAAAACTTCTCGAGCACTCACAACATGCTCAAATCTGGTTTGCCTAATGGCCTGCTAGCGAGTCCATTAGCTAAGCTGTCAGGTTTGCTGCAGCTTTAGGCTAAGCTATGCAAATTAAGATGGGAGACTCTCCTATAAATATGCAAAGTTTAATTGTATAATTTATCAGGAAAAACATTTATAGAGAGAGAGCAGACTCGCCTCACCTCTTGACTAGGTATTTCGTGTTCGTGCAGAGGCCATTGATATGCCATCTTCCAAAAAGGCGAAATCAACAAAATCATAATAAAAAGGCCATAACTGCGCTGCCAAGAGGAAAACATGCCGAGACGGGAATAAAAATAGAAAAGAGCGTAAGATGGGGAGAGAGAGAGAGAGAGAGTGGTAGAGGGAGCGGGTGTGTGAGAGAGAGAGGAGGAGAGCAAGGCAGAACTCAACATTGTCACAATGTTGCTGAAGACATGGCTTCGAAATGGGAGCAAAAAATAAAAAGAAGAAGCAAGTGAGCAAGCTGCAAACGGGTGTTATCGACTGCATGATGCACAGTCAGAATCTGTTTTGGATAAAGGAGTAAATGAATCGGCAGCAGCCTAGTTAAGATTAGCTAAGATTAGCTAAGATTAGTTAAGCGTCCCAGTTTGGAGTCTTTCAAGACAAGGGAAGCTTTGGCTGCTTTCTACGAGTTGCCACGCCTTTAAATTGCATATTTGAATAGCAGTGAATGTGAATTATTATGCGTACGTATTACCTCTCCTAGCATTTGGAATGCTGTGAAATGAGAGAGAGTAAATAAAGAGAGAGAATGAGGACAGTTGAACTACTCAGAAAAAAACAGCCAAGGTAGAGATTGGACATTCCCTGCTCTTACGCAAGACACAGACAACGATTAATATAACAGCTAGGCAGTCGAGTGGACTCGCAATGCAACCGCTGCTGATCCCAGTCAATTCTATTTATACTCCCCTGAACGTAAGACTCTTAAAAAAACCAATATACTCATTTCACTTCTTAAAGAAGTATAAAAAAAAGGAAAAAAATGAAATAAAATTGAAATGCAAAAGCAAAGAAAACAAACGCTTAGATAACCACAATAGCAACAACAACAACAACAACAACAAAGCGTCATGGACACCGAGCGACGTGGCTGACAATAATGGCGTACAGACCGGAAATAGAGCAGGAAATGCCATCAGAGCGAGCCCAGTTCACATATATTGGCTTAAATGTGGCATGCGACATGCCGTATGCGACATGCGGCATGCGGCATGTGTGCAGCTGCTTTTCTTCTCATGTCTTTTCTTCTCTTTGGTTTGCCTGCCAAAAGTTCAGTGCGAATAAAAATAAATATATCTGTTATTATTGCCGCTTTCAATTTATGCCCAGGCCAATGACCAAAATGCGCATTCATATTTGGATTATCCTAAAGTCAGTTTCGTGCGAGGGCGAAAACTTCTTCAGGCAAATTGTTATAACATGCTCGAGCGCCATTCGAATGACTCAGCGCCAAGGCGCATAGAGAAGGCAAACAAGTTTGTTTTTTATTGAGTTGCTGAAAGCAGCCAGTGAATTGAATGACCCAAGTGAAAAGCGACATACTTTTTAACTAGTTTTTTATTTAGCGCCTTTACCACCTTGACTGCCAGTTGCATGTCCCCAATCAGATCAACTCAAACTGCCCAAGTTTCAAGGTGATGGCAGAAGTTTTTATGAAAATGTTTTTGCACTTGTTCATTGAAATGAAAACGGGTATATACGATTTGAGTAATGCGCTTGTGATTGTATGTGTATCTGTGTCAAAAGTTATTGAAATGAGAATTTTGAAAGTATAAAGTATTAAGAATATGTACAGATATTAAGGATATATAAAATATATACTATAAAAGGCTTTATTGAAATTTGATATAGATATTTTATGCATAAATAAACATCTATCGAGTTTAAGACAAAAGCTGCAAAAAACAAGAAAAAAAAATTAAATATTAAAATAATTAAATAAATAAAATAAATACACAAAAGAAAAATAAATAATAATAATAAATAATAATAATAAATAATAAATAAATAAATAAAATAAAAGTAAAATAAATAATAAATAAATAAAAATAAATAAATAAAAGTAAAATAAAAAATAAATAAATAAAAGTAAATTAAATAATAAATAAATTCAATAAAAATAAATTAATTAATAAACGTAAAGTATATAATAAATTATAAAAATAAAAATAAATAAATAAAAGTAAAATAAATGGAACAAGGTAGGCATTTATATTAAGTTAATTTATTTTAAGTTTATTTATTTATTTTATTTTTTGTTTTTTTTTGTTTTTGTTTTTATACCCTGAACCCATTGAAAATGGGAAATCAGGGTATAATGGTTTTGTTGAAATGTCTGTAACAGGCAAAAGAGGCGTAGCAGACCCCACAAAGTATATACATATATTCTTGATGATTTAGCACTATTTGTCTGTCCATTTCTTCTAAATATTCCTTCTACGTATTTCGAAGTATTTCTTCCAAGTATTCCCGCTATGTATTTCCGTTAAGTATTTCCTCGTTCTTCTAAGTATTTGCTCGACTTATTTTTTTCTACGTAATTCATCCACGTATTCGTCTACGTAGTTCCTCTACGTCTTTAATGCTTAGCTGATCGATCACACGCTCTGCTTCACTTTATTGCGCTGACCCCCACCAGGCGTGGACGACTGAAGAAATGCTGCAGCAGCTGCCCTTTATATACGTAAAGCCACTTTTACCCAAGCACTGTCTCTCTCAAATGTGAAGCCCGACGGCAGGTAGCGCTCATTGCAATGGGAACGCTCTCTGCTGCTGCGAGCATTCTAGCTTCGTTTTACACATACACATACCAAAAGAGAGCTGCTGTCTACACATAGACAACTCTAATGATCTTTTGCTCTTTTTCTCTCCTTGCTTTAGCTTTTACTCAAGCACTGTGCACTGCCAGTCTCTCTCAAATGTGAAGCCCGACGGCAGATAGAACTCTTTGCAGTTGACATTCAAGTGAGCAATGGGAACGCTCTCTGCTGCTGTGAGCACTCTAGCTTCGTTTTACCTAAATACAAATACCAAATGAGAACTGCTGCATACATGTAGACAGCTGTACTGCTTCTCTCCTTGCTTTTACTTTTACTCAAGTACTGTCTCTCTCGTTACAGTCGAGCTTCAGGTGACGCTCTCTGCTGCTTCAATAATTTGTTCAGGGGATTTGCTAGTCGAGCGGACTCGACTTGAGCTTTCATACTTGTTTTTTATTGCAGTTTTTGTCTTAAACTCTAAAGGCTTCAGTTTTATGCACATGCCCAACATATACATATACATATACATATACATATACATTCATAAATAAAATAATTTAATATCAATTATTTCTTGCAGAAACATTTCCTTATTTTTCAGCTAGAAAAACTTCCCTTTGTCCGGCATTTGATGAACCCATACCAATTGTATTAAAATGCAATCATGCAGCAGAAATTTTCGTATACGAAAATATAAACAAATATTTTGCCAGCTATTGTACAGTTATTATTTTGCTCAGTGAAATATTTACGTTTACATCGTAAAATCACGTCAATTTGCGTACGTTGTAAACTCAATCAAGTCCATCAGTTCGACAAGAAATGCTACATAAATTGCTGGCCCGAATGGATATTGAAAACAGAACTACTAACTACTTGGCCACGCCCACACACACACACACACACACATAGGCTGGCAATTTGCAGTGCAATAAAATATCATAAAAATCCACAAACAATAAACTTGAACGACAACAACAATGGGTGGCAGAGCAAAGGCATATGTTTAAGCAATTGGCAGTGCTTGAGGATACCCTGTAAAATGTGCAATTTACAATGATTGTTAAGATAACTTGTTTGCTGCCTATAAATAATTCCCAACAGCAACAGAATATAGGGTATACATAATTGGTTTATGACTCTCACGAGTTGATTGGGTCAAAAGGGTCATAGACGTACTTAAGTACCAATCAAAAATTAAAATAAATAAAGGGTGTTTCGGGCCTGAGCTGGTAAATTAAGCATTTTATAAGCGCTGCTCGACTGAATTGAAATAAACGCACATACATATATACATATACTGTATATATTTGTATATATCAAAAAATATATACACTCATCTATTGAGATGTATGAAAGCGGCCTCTAATGTGGCCAGCATGTGTGAAATATCAGCGACCAATTTATGGCGCTTGTGCGGCGCTGCCTTTTGTTTATAAATTGCTGTGAGCACACACACACACACACCTACACACTCTCTCTCTCTCTCTCTCACACACACACATATATATAAACTCTAGAGCAAGCTCCGCTCTTTTCTGGCGTCACCAAATTAAATTTAATGAGCAGCTGTCGCTTGGCCACAAAGAAAAGGTTCACTCAGCAATGCGTCTAAATCAAATTAACATGCAATTGCAAATTGTCCGAGGAGTGTAGGAGGAGCCAGTTTGTCCCCCTACCCTCCCCCCTCCGCATTGGCATCGTTTTGCTATGTGCTCTGACGTGTCTCGCACATAATTCGCATAAATTGCTGTAATTGTGCCAAGCTGCGACACGACCAAGCTCAAGCAGCCAGCACAAATGTATATATAGAAACATACATATACATAAATGTATATATATATATAGCATGGACCGACAAAAGTCAAAAGCTGTAAAAATGGCGGAAAATATGTTGCGCTCTGATATTTTATAGCTCAAGCGGAAGGACCTTTTAAAAATGATTATATTTTATTAAAAAATACCTCTGTCTATCGACTGCACGCTGCGAGTCGGCATTAGACTATGAACAGGAAATTATTTAATAAACGTAAAAGCAGCTTGCATGCCTCAGATGAACAACGAAATAACGTGATTTTGTAATGCTTAAAGATTTTTTAACAAATTTGATGTGAGACTACTTTAGTTGAAACTATAAGAAAATGGGAGTGAGCGAGAGACAGACAGAGAGAGAGAGAGCGAGATATGATTTTAGTTATCCCAGAAATATTTACTTAAATCGAATAATACTTGCACTTCCTATGTTACAATTCGACTCTTCATCAAATTAATTCTTTTTTTTACAGATGAGAATACACACACACACACATAGAATGCTTGAAGCAGCAGAGAGCGTTTCCATTGCTCACTTGAAGCTCGACGGTAACGAGCTTTACTTGCCGTTAAGTAAGAGCAAGGAGAGAAAAAGAGCAAAAGATCATTTGAGTTGTCTATGTGTAGGCAGCAGCTCTCTTTTGGTATGTGTATGTGTAAAACGAAGCTAGAGTGCTCACAGCAGCAGAGAGCGTTCCCATTGCTCACTTGAATGTCAACTGCAAAGAGTTCTACCTGCCGTCGGGCTTCACATTTGAGAGAGACTGTGCACTGCAGTGCTTGAGTAAAAGCTAAAGCAAGGAGAGAAAAAGAGCAAAAGATCATTAGAGTTGTCTATGTGTAGGCAGCAGCTCTCTTTTGGTATGTGTATGTGTAAAACGAAGCTAGAGTGCTCACAGCAGCAGAGAGCGTTCCCATTGCTCACTTGAAGCTCGACTGCAACGACTGGCTACCTGCCGTCGGGCTTCACATTTGAGAGAGACACTGCTTGAGTAATAGTGGGCATATATAAAGCGCAGCAGACTTATAGTTGTAGTAGTAGAAGTAATGGTTATAGTAGTAGGACTTATAGTAATAGTAGTAGGACTAATAGTAATAGTAGTAGGACATAAGTCCTACTATAAAGTAATAGTAGTAGGACTTATAGTTATAGTAGTAGGACTTATTGTTATAGTAGTAAGACTTATAGTAGTAGGACTTATTGTTATAGTAGTAAGACTTATAGTAGTAGGACTTATTGTTATAGTAGTAAGACTTATAGTTATAGTAGTAAGACTTATAGTAGTAGGACTTATTGTTATAGTAGTAAGACTTATAGTAGTAGGACTTATTGTTATAGTAGTAAGACTTATAGTTGTAGTATATTATAAGGCCGTAGTTCGAAAAGCTTTAACAAATCGAGTCCGCTCGACTAGGAAATCCCCTGAAGGAATGCTTGAAGCAGCAGAGACTGTAACGAGCTCTACCTAGCGTCTGGCTCAACATTTAAGAGAGACAGTACTTGAGTAAAAAAAAAGTAAGCAGAGAAGCAGTGCAGAAGATCATTAAAGTTGTCAATGTGTGTGCATCAGCTCTCATTTGGTATTTGTATTTAGGTAAAACGAAGCTAGAGTGCTCACAGCAGCAGAGAGCGTTCCAATTGCTCACTTGAATATCAACTGCAAAGAGTCGGGTTTCACATTTGCGAGAGACTGTGCACTGCAGTGCTTGAGTAAAAGCTAAAGCAAGGAGAGAAAAAGAGCAAAAGATCATTAGAGTTGTCTAAGTGTAGGCAGCAGTTCTCATTTGGTATTTATATGTATGTAAAACAAAGCTGGAATGCTCGCAGCAGCAGAGAGCGTTCCCATTGCTCACTTGAAGCTCGACGGTAACGAGCTTTACTTGCCGTTAAGTAAGAGCAAGGAGAGAAAAAGAGCAAAAGATCATTAGAGTTGTCTAAGTGTAGGCAGCAGCTCTCTTTTGGTATGTATATGTGTAAAACGAAGCTGGAATGCTCGCAGCAGCAGAGAGCGTTCCCATTGCTCACTTGAAGCTCGACTGCAATGAGCGCTACCTGCCGTCGGGCTTCACATTTGAGAGAGACAGTGCTTGAGTAAAAGTGGCTTTACGTATATAAAGGGCAGCAGCTGCAGCATTTCTTCAGTCGTCCACGCCTGGTGGGGGTCAGCGCATTAAAGTGAAGCAGAGCGTGTGATCGATCAGGAATTACGTAGAGGAATTACGTAAGGAAATAAGTAGAGGAAATACTTATATGAAAGCGGAAATAAATACATAATATAATATAATATAATATAATATTATATAATATAATAATAAATAATATTATATGATATAAAAAATAATAATACAAAACTAATTAATAAATATAAAAAATAAATATGCATAAAAGTCTACCTTCAAATTAAAAAAAAAAGAAGATAAATACATAAAAAATAATGCTTTAGTTGCCACAGTTTCACAGCTGGCCAAGAAAAGAAATGAGACGATTCCAGCCAGATAATTTGCTGCCAAACTGGAAACAAAATACTTATAAATAATTCCCACTAAATAAGGAGAGCCCATTTACTTATGAACTAATCCTGAAACACAACAATTGAAAAAGCAACACAGGTGTTTGCTCTGTATAGAGTTTTCCCAAAAAATGGTTGAATGGAAAATAAAAATAATGAAATAGCAGACCTCAAACTTATTTATGACACTACTCGTATACCTAATGGAATTGAATATCGCTGTGACAGTTAATGAACTAAAATTAACGACTAATTACCCAAAGAGTACCTAAATGTACAGCAATTTTTGTCATATAGACGCTGGCTGTCAGTCTGTAGAATGTCGTACTACCTCAAGGTTCTGCTGAAGCTGTTCAATATTCTAACCAAAATATTCGGATTCAATGAATTTATTTATGATCGCAAACGAAATAAAATGGTTAGTTGTCGCCTATTGCGCTGGTATATGGCAATATTACATTACTTCGTCATTTGGCCAGTTAGTTTGGCAGTAATTGTATCCATCATACCTTGGAACATGAGGAAATTGACGCTGGCCTACATGCTAATACGCCTGGGCGTGTACATAACTATTAGTCGGCATATTACCAGCGCTCTAATGGGCTGGCACCTCATGCACTACCGCCGTGATCTATGCCGTTTGCTGAATCAATTTCTACGGCTGGCGAAAATGCATCGAGAGATCTTTCAACGCGACGTCCATGTGCCGTGGCTTTGGCTAATAATTCATATCATGCGCGAAATTTATTTAGCTTTTTATTTTACTCCGTTTCGCGTGGGGTTCGGCGGCTCACTGAACTTTGTGACAGCAAGATTACCATTTTTGTTCGTTCTACTTGATGTGGGCCTGATGGTTCATCACAATTTGATTCGATCTTTGGCTGAGAACTACGATGAACTCTCGCATAGCCGAGATCTCAAGCGATCCTGCTTAGAATATTTTGAGCAATTGCTGAAGCTAAAACCAAATTTCCAGCAATTCTGCTGGATCTCGACTGTGACGAGACTGAGCGTCGAAATGATGCTCACTATGATGCTTTGTCTTATTGAATTTTGGATGCACTACATGCCTGGCAATGAGATTTACCTAATATCAATAATTATTGAGTGTGCGCTCATGTCAAATATGATAAGTAATATAAGAGTGGCGCGATCTATCGAGCTTATGGAGTCCAAGATATTGCATCACTTGTATCAAGATGAGATCATGTTTAGCTTAAAACATCTAAAAGCAACAAGCAACTGGCGCATGGAAAAGGTAATTGTAGATTAAGTTCTTAAAAATAGACATACCTTTTAATACCCTCTATTTTCTGTTCTTTTCAAGTTGGAACTGATTCACTTAAAGCGCTGCACTAAAAAAGAATGCGGTGTTTCGATTTCGAACTACATTTATGTCTTGCCTGCTCTATTACTACACGTCGTCGACTTTATATTCTGCAATGTCTTTCTGATGATGACTTTCAGCATAAAATAAATCAAATATAGTACCTGAATAAGTGATGGAAATATTAAGTCGCGAGATTAGATGTGATTATTCATAAAAAAAAAGTTATAATAAAAGTAAAGTTTTTTTTTTAATTACAAAATAAAAATTATTTTTTAATTTAATAAATTTTTTTAACTATTTTATTTTTTTGGTAAATGTTTTTAATAGTCTGTAGTTAAAAAAATGTAATGAAAAAAAAAAATTTATTTGATAAGTAACATAAACAAATAAATCAATGTAATATAAAAATGATTTTATTATTAAAAAAAACTAAATAAATAAATAAAAATAAATGATAAATTATATATATTAAATAAAAATATTTTATATGAAAAAAAATTAAATTAATAAATTATAAATTAAATGTTTATACATATATACATATATTATTTCTTATTTATCTTTTACTTATAATACAAGAAAATAGCAAGAGGAACAATCTAAATTAAAGAGAAAGAAAATACGAAAAAGAGAAATTGATAATTTAATTTCGTTTAAATTTATTTGTTTACCAAAAAGCCCTTAGTTTTCGATTTACTTTATTTAAATTGCTCATTTAAACTCTTACATTGATAGCAGTTAACTTAATGGCATTTGATAAATAATTTACGTTTTATTTCTGGCATCTACATTCACTGGGTTTTATTATAAATGCTTCACGGAAATTATGGTTTGTTGTTTCTACACACCTCAAAACATTTGCATAAATTAATGACAGCGAAAGTTAATTATAATACTATATAAATATATTTCCTAAGAAATGGTAGAAATAATATTTTCCAAGCACTTCTCATTGAAATGTGAAGAAGTTGGCCTAAGCAAAATATTTACTCATAAACAGCCATCCTTCAGCTGTCACAGGCCGACTGTTGGCCAGGAAGTAGGGGAATAAGAAGACAGAGAAAAAAAGCAATGGTATGACCATTAACCCAGAACATTTGTTAGCCTAGCAAATTGGAAACAGAACTATAAATAATTCGCACAAAATATGGAGAGTCATAAGTAAATGCATAAATGAGCCGCACCCACACAGAGGATTGGCTGAGCAAAGCTCTCACAATCATAAATCAACGCTAATAGCAACGATTAATTTCTAGCGAATTCCGAGAAGAGAAACATCAATGTCGGTGAGAGGGTCGCCAAACTTCATTGTAGGCTGCCTCACAAATTAGGCAAATTAAAATGCTGCTAAGAGCTTGATTGCCAGGCGAAGAAAAAAAATAAAAAAATAAAGTAATATAAAAGAAATGAAAAGAGAGACACTCAGAGCAAGACAGTTGAAAACATGGCCATATATCATATGCGGCTGGCTGAAGAAGTGGGCGCCTAAGCCCCGCCCAGGAAGTCGACAACCTAAACAGGTGTTAGTAGCTCTGAGCAGCCACAGAGTAGGCATCACGGCAATTATGATGAATGAGACAAGTTCGTTGTCAAATAAATTACTCTAGGGTGTGCTTATGAAGAGCGATTCACAATGTGTACATATGTTTTCGCAGCGCCCTACCAAGTGCTATAAATGAGAGTAGTAGACTAGAAAATACCCTGTGTGCAATTACAAAAAAAGAGGCCTCCATTCACTTGCTCTCTGCGTCGTCAATATGGAATAGCAATTTCCTAACACTCCTCTAGTCCACTTAACGAGTTAGACAAAGAGTTTGGCTAATACAGACGTTAATCGCATGCTGGCTGAATTAATTCTGCGAATGCCTTTCGCTGTTGCTTGATTAATGGAAATAGTAGCTCACTGTGCACTGCGCCGCCAGTTTCAGGGCAATTAGCATGGCACAGTTCACATCTGTTTTATGACTCTGCGCTTCTACCTAATTGAATTGACTTTCGCTTTGAGAGATAATGAACGAAATTCGAGCGACCAATCATCAACATTCACGAATCGTCACATTCAGTGCTTACCATGTCGTCCTACCTCAAGGTTCTGCTAAAGTGGCTCAATATTCTAACCAAAATATTCGCAATCAATGAATTCAACTACGATCGCAGTCAAAATAAGATGGTCAGTTCTCGCTTCTGGCGCTGGTACATGAGGATATTGCATTGTATCATCATTTGGCCACTTAACGTACTTTTTCTATATTTATTCACGTATCAGAGTATGCATGAACTGAACCTTCAACTAATACTCTTGCGGTCAGGTATCTACATAGTCGTCACACGCAATGCAGCCAGTGCTCTAATGGGCTGGTACATCATATATTATCACAGTGATCTATGCCGTCTAATGAATCAATTTCTACGGCTTGCGAAAATGCATCGAGAAATCTTTCAGCGCGACGTCCATGTGCCGTGGTATATGCTAACGGTGTACATTTTTCGCGAAGTCTATTTGATTACACGTTTTAGTTTTAAAAGTTTGGGGCACATACTGCTTTTCATAAGTGGAACATTATTTTTCCACTTTTATTTGCTTGATGTTGGCCTGATGATTCACTTTAATATGATTAGGACATTGGCTAAACATATCGCTAGACCCTCACATAAAAGAAAACTCCAACGATCTCATTGCATAGAATATTTTGAGCAGTTGACGCAGTTGAAGCACCAGCTGCAACAGTTCAGCTGGATCTCGAACACAGCTAGGCTGAGCGTAGAGATTGCGTATGTGATCATGCTCAGTGTGGTTGTTTTCTGGGTGCACTTTTTAACGGGTAACGTTAAGTCTCTATTCGAAATATTTCGTGTAACTCTGCTCATGTCAAACATGATGCACAATGTATGGATGGCAAGATCCATTGAGGCAACAGAGCGCCAGGTATTGAATCAGATGTACCAACACGATATGCTGATTCCTTGCAAATATCAAAATTCTACTAGACGGAGTCGCTTGGCAAAGGTAAATATTTGTATTGAAATCGATTTAAAAAATATAATATGTATTTTTCATGTTTTACCTCTCAAGTTGACCCAAATCTATTTGAAGCGGTGCACTAAGAGGGAATGCGGTCCTTCAATATACAACTACATTCACATCAGTCCATCTCTTTGGGTGTTTATCATCGATGTCGTAGTTAAAAATGCGTTTTTAATGATTATGTTTAGCTTAAAATATGAGCGTCGCTATGAAATATTCTCCGAACATCATCAGCAGCACAATGCAAACGATATAAAACTCAAAATAATGTATAACATGAACCAATTGTGATTTATTCCATACACGCATCGAATTTGCGTTAGCATAAATCAATAAATATATTTCTTGCTCAACAACAATTAATAAAATAATTTATTTCATCAAATTGTAATCGATGGTCGTTGAACATTATGTACGAAATAGCAATTAACTAAGTCGAGCGACCAATCATCCAGCGGGTGCTTTACCATTCACATTCACACTCGTCACATTCAGTGCTTACCATGTCGTCCTACCTCAAGGTTCTGCTGAAGTGGCTCAATATTCTAACCAAAATATTCGCAATCAATGAATTCAACTACGATCGCAGTCAAAATAAGATGGTCAGTTCTCGCTTCTGGCGCTGGTACATGAGGATATTGCATTGTATTATCATTTGGCCACTTAACATCATTTTTCTATATTTATTCGCGTATCAGTGCATGCATGAACTGAACCTTCAACTAATTCTCTTGCGGTTAGGTATTTATATCGTTGTCACACGCTATATTACCAGCGCTCTAATGGGCTTTTACATCATATATTATCGCCGTGATCTATGCCGTCTACTGAATAAATTTCTGCGGCTCGCGAAAATGCATCGAGAGATCTTTCGACGCGACGTCCATGTTCCGTGCTATATGCTAACGGTGCACATTGTGCACGAAGTGTATTTAATTTCACGTTTTAGTTTTGGCAGTTTTGGGTCCATAACCATGTTCATGACTGGACAATTCTTTTTCCAGTTTTATTTGCTTGACGTTGGCCTGATGATTCATCTCAATATGATTAAGACATTGGCTAAACATATCAGTAAGCCCTCACATAAAAGAAAAGTCCAACGATCTCGTTGCCTAGAATATTTTGAGCAATTGATGCAGTTGAAGCACCAGCTGCAAGAGTTCAGCTGGATCTCGAACACAGCTAGACTGAGCGTTGAAGTCGCGTATGTGATCATGCTCAGTGTTGTTGCTTTCTGGCTGCACTTCTTAACGGGAGAAATTTTGGCTCTATTCTATATATTTCGTGGGTCTCTGCTCATGTCAAACATGATGCACAATGTATGGATGGCAAGATCCATTGAGGCAACAGAGCGGCAGGTATTGAATCAGATGTACCAACACGATATGCTGATTTCTTTAAAATATGAAAAGCCTGCAAGACGAAGGCGCTTGGCAAAGGTAAATATTTTATTGAAATCGAGTTAAGAAATATAATTAATATTTTTATATTTCTACAAAGCTGAACCAAATCTATTTCAAACGCTGCACTAAGAGGGAACAAGGCCCTTCAATATATAACTACATTTACACCAGCCGATCTCTGGGTGTTTATATTATCGACTTCATTGTCAGCAATGTTTTTATGCTGATCACTTTTAGCTTAAAGTATGAGCGTCGAAATGAAATATTTTCCGAACATCATAAACTTAAAGACGATATCAAACTCAAATCAGTGCTGGGAATGCCTAAATGATGATTCGTTTCATATTTGTATTTGTATTGTTTTTATGCCATGCGCCCACTGTTATGTTCGTGTGACTATAATTCAATAAGTATATTCTTTTTATTTTTTTTGCTCAAACAATTAATGAAATAAATTATTTAATCAGTTTTAATCGATGGTCGTTGAGCCTTGTATACGAATAGCAATTGACTAAGTGGCACTTGCTTCCAGTATTATACTCACGTCTATGGATGTTTGAGTATTGAATTGGAATTTTAGTACTTGACATCACATACTGCCTGAAGGTTCTACAACAACTGGTTATCGCAATGAGTTTGAAAAATTTAAATAAAAAAAAATTAGATAAATATAAAAACAAAAACATTAAATTTCTAAAGTAATAAAGTGTCACTTTGCTTTTATTTAATTGTTTATTTTTATACCCAATGGGAAGTATATTCTTGATAAAGGTGACGAGCTGAGTCGATTTAGCACTATTCGTCTAAGTATTCCCTTTAGGTATTTCGAAGTATTTCCTCTACTTATTTCCTTTACTTAATTCCACTATGTAGTTCCACGACGTCTTTAATGCTTAGCTGATCGATTACACACTCTACTTCACTTTACTGCGCTGACTCCCACCAGAACTGGACGACTGAAGAAATGCTGCAGCTGCTGCCCTTTATATAGGGCCACTTTTACTCAAGCACTGCCTCTCTCAAATGTTGAGCCCGACAGCTGGTAAAGCTCGTTACAGTCGAGCTTCAAGTGACCAATGGAAACGCTCTCTGCAGTCTCGACTTGAGCTTTCTTACTTGTTATATTTAGAGTTAGTCTAAATAAAAAACAATTAACAAATGGATTTAGTTAAAGAGGTTTTGTATTATAAATAAATTAATTACTGATCTACATCTGATAAATCAAAGTTGGATTATATAAATAAAAATATAAAATTAAATAAATAAAAAATAAATTATATAAAAACAATTAAATGAAATGATTATTCAGTGGAAAAAGAGTTGAAGTATTTTGTTTTAAATGTGTGCTGCCAATTGAACTATTTTTTATTTTATTTTATTTTTTTTTTATTATTTTTTTTTTTTTTTTTTTGAAATAGTATAAAATTTAAAGTTTTTTTTAAGCAGAATTATTTTCTAGCTCTTTGCAAATATTTACACAGTTTGCTGGCCATAGAAAACAAATTGATTTCGCAATTTAACGGCAACAAAATTGACATCACAAACACTATTTGCAATCATTTTTTATCTGTCTATTGTTATTAAACAAAACAACTATAGGAAAATATATTCAACATTTTTGCTTTTAGTTACCAAACATAAAATACCCTAGAATATACGCATATTTATGTATAAAATTTCGAATATTTATTATTTAATTTATTTATTATTAATTTATGTTAAATTAAAAAAAAACTAAAATGATAGTAAAATAAAAATGAAATTATATTTGTTTGATATATATTTGTAATATATAATTTATTGAAAATTTAATGTATCTAACAAAATTCTAAAATATATTTCAACTCTAAATTTTTATTTTTATTTTAAGTTTTGTGTATTTAAATTTTTCAATTAAATTCAATATATTATAATATATATATTTTTTTTATTTATTTCATTTTAAATTTGCAAAAATAGATTTTTGTATATAAACTCACAATTTAATTAAATATATAAATTTGTATTTTTTTTTTTATTAATAAAAATTTTTTAAAGTTCATTTTATTTTGTTTTGCTGATCGACTCTCTTTTGGACTAGAATTCATAGGAAATCATATTAATTATTTTTTGACTAAAAACATATTTGCATACACTTTGTTTACACATGTCCATAGCGCGTCAACTAATGGCTTTTCATTTGAACCGCCACGAAAATTGTTTGGATAACTGTTTTAGAGCCGATATTTGATATTTGATATATTTGCAAGTGATTTAACAAATGTTGCATGTTTTTATTTGCTCGCGGTTGTTAGAGGTTGCTATAAAAGTGTTTAAGCACGGCTCATGGCTTTTGTTTCGTGCAAATTAATTTTAAAGAACAATTCCAAAAAACAGATGTTTTATTTAAATTGAAATTCTTGATGCAATTTTCCATGTTAAAGTGGTCTATAAATGTAATTGAGTCTTAACCCTAGAAACCTTTGCTACCTTTACCTTTCGCCTCTCTTTCGTATTATTTGCACTTGAATGCGTCCACAAAAATGCGCTTTTGGGTCGTAGCAGGTGTCAAGCGGTGTGTGGGCTGCATGGCACGCTCAGACAATAAGACGCGCGCAGCTCCCCACCTTTGCTGCAGGTTGATCCCCCTGGCGCTAGGTGGCGCCACTTGTAATTGCAATTTTTGTGCGCTCACGTTTTAACTTGTTTGCTTTTTTCTATGACTTTATTTACACTCGAACTGGAAATGACATACCCCCAAAACTAGGGTTTACACGTGCACGAAATTGCATTATAGAGTTCTCTAATTAGTGATACTTGTATGTATATTAATTTAAACAATAAGCAAATTTGTTGGATTGCATATAAGAAAATAAAATAAAATAAATTAAAAAAAAAAAACTAAATAAATAAATAAAATACTAAAAAAGTCTTAGTATTAAATATGCAAATGAAAAAAAAAAAATAAAATAAATAAATAAATAAAATAAAAGAGTAAAATTTAAAACCAGAAAAGTTCTATAGTTGCTTTATATAAATTATGCGAATAAAATAAATAAAAATAGCTAAAAATTAAACAAAATATTGCAAATTGCAATAATAAATATTTATATTATAAAATAATGATTTAAAACAAAAAATTAATAATCATTATGTTATAAAATAATAAAGTCTAATAAAGTCGTTGCTTTATATAAATTATGCGAATAAAATATATCAAAATAACTAATAAAAAATAAACAAAAACCAAATTTTAAATATAAGCTATAAATATATTATAAACTAGTAATTTAAAATAATAATAATAATAATAATAATAATAATAATAATAATAATAATGAATCAAAAATATTACAAAATAATAAAGTCTAACACCACACTTATCCGAAGTTTATCCGAAGTAGGAGACATGGAATTTCGGTATTTTTAGTAATTATTTGGTATTTTTTCTTAATTTCTTTAGGAAGGGGCTGGATGATATCAAATTTTATAAACTAAACAGGATAAACTATTATATTGTACTCTAGACTTTAAAATATAATATTTTTCAACTTAATTAACAATGTGCTATTCAAATAGTCATCATTTGTCAGCGCTAAGTTTACCCAAAGTAGAGTACGGTATTTTTGGTATTTTTTTGGTATTTTTTCTTAATTTCTTTAGGAAGGGGCTGGGTGATATCAAATTCTATAAACTAAACAAGATAAGCTATTATATTGTACACTAGACTTTAAAATATAATATTTTTCAACTTAATTAACAATGTGCTATTCAAATAGTCATCATTTGACAGCGCTTAGTTTACCCAAAGTAGAGTACGGTATTTTTGGTATTTTTTTGGTATTTTTTTGGTATTTTTTCTTTATTCCTTTAGGAAGGGGCTAGATGATATCAAATTTTATAAACTAAACAAGATAAACTATTATATTGTACAATAGACTTTAAAATATAATATTTTTCAACTTAATTAACAATGTGCTATTCAAATAGTCATCATTTGACAGCGCTTAGTTTACCCAAAGTAGAGTGCGGTATTTTTAGTATTTTTTTGGTATTTTTTTGGTATCTTTTCTTTATTCCTTTAGGAAGGGGCTAGATGATATCAAATTTTATAAACTAAACATGATAAACTATTATATTGTACACTAGACTTTAAAATATAATATTTTTCAACTTAATTAACAATGTGTTATTCCAATAGTCATCACTTGTCAGCGCTAAGTTTATCCGAAGTAGGAGACATGGAATTTCGGTATTTTTAGTATTTTTTTGGTATTTTTTCTTTATTCCTTTAGGAAGGGGCTGGGTGATATCAAATTTTATAAACTAAACAAGATAAACTATTATATTGTACACTAGACTTTAAAATATAATATTTTTCAGCTTAATTAACAATGCGCTATTCAAATAGTCATCATTTGACAGCGCTTAGTTTACCCAAAGTAGAGTTCGGTATTTTTGGTATTTTTTTGGTATCTTTTCTTTATTTCTTTAGGAAGGGGCTGGGTGATATAAAATTTTATAAACTAAACAAGATAAACTATTATATTGTACACTAGACTTTAAAATATAATATTTTTCAACTTAATTAACAATGTGCTATTCAAATAGTCATCATTTGACAGCGCTTAGTTTACCCAAAGTAGAGTACGGTATTTTTGGTATTTTTTTGGTATTTTTTCATTATTCCTTTAGGAAGGGGCTGGGTGATATCAAATTTTATAAACAAACAAGATAAACTATTATATTGTACACTAGACTTTAAAATATAATATTTTTCAGCTTAATTAACAATGCGCTATTCAAATAGTCATCATTTGACAGCGCTTAGTTTACCCAAAGTAGAGTTCGGTATTTTTGGTATTTTTTTGGTATTTTTTTGGTATCTTTTCTTTATTTCTTTAGGAAGGGGCTGGGTGATATAAAATTTTATAAACTAAACAAGATAAACTATTATATTGTACACTAGACTTTAAAATATAATATTTTTCAACTTAATTAACAATGTGCTATTCAAATAGTCATCATTTGACAGCGCTTAGTTTACCCAAAGTAGAGTACGGTATTTTTGGTATTTTTTTGGTATTTTTTCTTTATTCCTTTAGGAAGGGGCTAGATGATATCAAATTTTATAAACTAAACAAGATAAACTATTATATTGTACACTAGACTTTAAAATATAATATTTTTCAGCTTAATTAACAATGCGCTATTCAAATAGTCATCATTTGACAGCGCTTAGTTTACCCAAAGTAGAGTTCGGTATTTTTGGTATTTTTTTGGTATTTTTTTGGTATCTTTTCTTTATTTCTTTAGGAAGGGGCTGGGTGATATAAAATTTTATAAACTAAACAAGATAAACTATTATATTGTACACTAGACTTTAAAATATAATATTTTTCAGCTTAATTAACAATGCGCTATTCAAATAGTCATCATTTGATAGCGCTTAGTTTACCCAAAGTAGAGTTCGGTATTTTTGGTATTTTTTTGGTATCTTTTCTTTATTTCTTTAGGAAGGGGCTGGGTGATATAAAATTTTATAAACTAAACAAGATAAACTATTATATTGTACACTAGACCTTAAAATATAATATTTTTCAACTTAATTAACAATGCGCTATTCAAATAGTCATCATTTGACAGCGCTTAGTTTACCCAAAGTAGAGTTCGGTATTTTTGGTATTTTTTTGGTATTTTTTTTGGTATCTTTTCTTTATTTCTTTAGGAAGGGGCTGGGTGATATAAAATTTTATAAACTAAACAAGATAAACTATTATATTGTACACTAGACTTTAAAATATAATATTTTTCAACTTAATTAACAATGTGCTTTTCAAATAGTCATCATTTGACAGCGCTTAGTTTACCCAAAGTAGAGTTCGGTATTTTTAGTATTTTTTTGGTATTTTTTCTTTATTCCTTTAGGAAATGGCTAGATGATATCAAATTTTATAAACTAAACAAGATAATCACTTATATTGTACACTAGACTTTAAAATATAATATTTTTCAACTTAATTAACAATGTGCTATTCAAAGAGTCATCATTTGACAGCGCTTAGTTTACCCAAAGTAGAGTTCGGTATTTTTAGTATTTTTTTGGTATTTTTTTGGTATCTTTTCTTTATTCCTTTAGGAAGGGGCTGGGTGATATCAAATTTTATAAACTAAACAAGATAAACTATTATATTGTACACTAGACTTTAAAATATAATATTTTTCAACTTAATTAACAATGTGCTATTCAAATAGTCATCATTTGACAGCGCTTAGTTTACCCAAAGTAGAGTTCGGTATTTTTAGTATTTTTTTGGTATTTTTTTGGTATCTTTTCTTTATTCCTTTAGCACGGGGCTAGGTGATATCAAATTTTATAAACAAACAAGATAAACTATTATATTGTACACTAGACTTTAAAATATAATATTTTTCAACTTAATTAACAATGTGCTATTCAAATAGTCATCATTTGACAGCGCTTAGTTTACCCAAAGTAGAGTTCGGTATTTTTAGTATTTTTTTGGTATTTTTTTGGTATTTTTTCTTTATTCCTTTAGGAAATGGCTGGGTGATATCAAATTTTATAAACTAAACAAGATAAACTATTATATTGTACACTAGACTTTAAAATATAATATTTTTCAACTTAATTAACAATGTGCTATTCAAATAGTCATCATTTGACAGCGCTTAGTTTACCCAAAGTAGAGTACGGTATTTTTGGTATTTTTTTGGTATTTTTTCTTTATTCCATTAGGAAGGGGCTGGGTGATATCAAATTTTATAAACTATTATATTGTACACTAGACTTTAAAATCTAATATTTTTCGACTTAATTACCAATGTGTTTTTTTTACAATAATCTTCAAAAATTTTTAGCTACGCTTTTTAATTCCAGTCACACTTCACGAATCGATTCAAAAAGGAATTTTATTTTACATAAATATACATTTATGCCTTGGACTCTGCGCAGCTTTTACAGCATTGAAGAACAATAACTCAATTCGTGAAACGTGCGCGCATAAACCGCTTTGAAGTCCGTCTCTTTTATGTGTCTTAGGTGCAGCGAGTGTGATTTTTAGCTCCTGCATCTGGTTAAAAATTCCGGGTGCGAGCAAACGATTTGTAATCTCTGAAATAACTTTTTCGGGAATGCCAGAAGGAATGCCGATTGAAGTCGAATGCGAGTGCTGCGAAATTAAAGCACATTAAAGCCATTCAAAATGGAAATGCTGATTTAGAGCCGATAAGAATTAGATTTGAGGCAGGCATTTAGCCAAGGCCTAATCACACTTCTGCCATGCTTATTTGTTGGCCTTTTGGCCAACGCTGGCAATATATCAAACGAGATGGATGTTATTTGATGATCCCGCTGCTGCTGCTGCTGCTATGGCACCCTCGGCAGCAATGCCGTCGCTATCGTGTTTAGAGCTCTTCACATCAATTACTTTGAATGTTTTGTGGCTCTTTAGCAGCAGGAGCAGCAGCAGCAGCAACAGCAGCAGCAGCAGCAGCAGCAGCAGCAGCAGTCGCCGCATCTGGCTGCTTGCCCCTTTCAATTGAACAAATGCGAGTTCGGGGCACTAAAAATGAGGGCAAGGACCTATAGCAGGAGTCGGGAGTAGGAACGGTGGCAGCAGCGGGGAACGGGATGGACAGCAGTCAGCAAACGAATTCGCGCCATGTGAGGGGCACTATGGCAGCCGTGGTTTTTATGGTCGCTGATTTCATTTCCACGAGCTGCTTTTAGTATAAGGTTTCCTCTTTTTGCCTCTACTATTTTCTTTTTTTTTTTTTTGCCTGGTCAAAAGCATTTGGCCAAGCATATAAATTAAATGATGTTGCAGCATTGAGCGATTGAAATTAGGCTGCACTATGCGCCACTTGAAATCTGATGCAGTGCAATCTCTCACTATATTCCTCTTCCTCTCTCCCGCTCTCTCTCTCTCTCTCTTTTGGTAATTGCATACTATGTGGTATTCTATTACATTCAAATTAGTGAAATTTGTTACTGAGCGGCTACAGCAGCCAAATAGATTTTATAATGCCCTGCGAGCTGACAGCTCAATTATTTAACTAGTATTTAAAAAGAGCATATTAATTAAAAGCCTAAATAACAGTGATATTGACAAAATAATTAATAGGCAGAGTAGTATAGAATAAAATAAATAATAAATAATAAATAATAAATAATAAATAATAAATAATAAATAATAAATAATAAATAATAAATAATAAATAATAAATAATAAATAATAAATAATAAATAATAAATAATAAATAATAAATAATAAATAATAAATAATAAATAATAAATAATAAATAATAAATAATAAATAATAAATAATAAATAATAAATAATAAATAATAAATAATAAATAATAAATAATAAATAATAAATAATAAATAATAAATAATAAATAATAAATAATAAATAATAAATAATAAATAATAAATAATAAATAATAAATAATAAATAATAAATAATAAATAATAAATAATAAATAATAAATAATAAATAATAAATAATAAATAATAAATAATAAATAATAAATAATAAATAATAAATAATAAATAATAAATAATAGATAAAAAATAATAAATACAAAAATAAAAAATAAATAATTAATAGATAAAAAATAATAAATAATAAATATAACAAATAAAATATTCAATCAAGTAAATACCTTGTAAACTTTCCGCCAACCTAAATTTAAAGCCAGTCCTGAGCTCACCGACCAACTTTCATAATTATACTAATTTCAATATGGGCACATCCTGTACAAGCATATTCCATTAGAACAACAAATTATACAATTAGAAACAAGCTTAGCTGCTAATAGCTGCCATTTATTACTTAAGCCTTTGGTGAGTACAAGAAACGAATACCAATTTGCCATGAGCAGCCCGAAAAGTTTCAACTCGAGCACGCAAACTTTATAATTGCCCCCACCCGTCCCCTGTCCAGAGCGCTGTGCGGCAACGACCTGTTGCAATTAGCAGCACTAGGCCAAAACGGCCGTCTCCTGCGACGCATTAAATACAAATAAAGCAACTACAATATCAAGTGTGCGACACGGTGCTTAGTGGCCACCAGGTGCCAATTTAAACGGCTCACAAATTGCGCTATCAACAGCTAAAGCGAAAGCTGAGCGTAACCTTGGTGTGGTATAAATCTTTGGCCTGAAAGCTCACCTGTCCGATATGCCGATATGCAACATCAGCTAGTCGCTGGACCTGGACCTGGACCTGGACCAGGACCTGATGTCGATGTCGTCGTCTCCATTAGAGCTGCTGTCAAAGCGGCATGCACAAATATTGAAAAAAATGGAGGCGGTGCAGCGTGTGCAGCTATGCAAATGATGTGCCAACTTCAAAGCAATGGCCAATAGCATTAAAGCCAGGCACAGTGCTGCTAAGAGCTCAGCAGCTGCGGAGGAGTCAAAGCTCGCACAGCCAGGGCAATAAAGCGAGCTGTCGTCCTGCAGACTTAATGCTTGGCTTGGCGTGGCTTGACTTGGCTGGGTAAAAACGCATGTTGGCGGAAATTGTTTAACAAACGCAGGAAACGTTACACACACGCAATTACATAGACAGCCGAGACAGCCCGCTCCAGCAGCTATGCACCCCACACGTTACGTATACGCAATGTGCGCCCGCGTGTTGACAACAGTTTGCAATTGGGTTAATTGTACATTGGCTGCCTCTGACTGGTTAATGCCAACACTCTCTCCCTCTCTCTCTCTCTCTGTGTGCTTTTTAAATGTGGGTCATTGGGTTAGAGCTGGCTTTGGGGAATATCTTGAGCTCGCTTCAATGCCTTTGCAATTGCAGTTCGTAAAAATAAACATTTAAGCACACCAAATGCTTGAACTTTGCTAAATTTAATTGCAGCCAGCTAGACGAATGCTTCTCAATATACACTCTGTCTCGTTCTTTCTCCCTCTTTCTCTCTCTCTTCCGCTGTCTGTCTGCTGTCATCCCCAGCAGGCAACGTCACTTCGTACCACAGCAGTCAAACGCAGTCGCAACACGTGCGGCTATCATTTGCCGCTTACACACCACTTGATAAGCGCTCGAAGCATTGCTTGCTTGCAGCCACTGTACTATGGGCAAAAGCAGCCAAATAAATATATTAAATTTATTATTTGTATGAGCATGCTTCAGCTTCTTTACTATATTGCTGTGCCCAAAGCAAAATGAGCACAAAAATTCGTGGATCTATTATATATTTATTAAAAAAAAAAAAAGAAAAAAATTACTTATTTGTTTAATTATCATAAATATGTAAAATATGTATAAATTACATTTTATATGATTTTTGCTGTTTATTTAATATTATTATTATTATTATTATTATTATTATTATTTTATTTATTTTTTTTTGTTGTTGTATTATTATTACAAGTGAAATTCGTATTAAAAAAATATATAGTCGTTTCCTTATCGTCCAGTCTAATAAGATTATATTATTTAAATAAATAATAATAATAATAGTATAAATTTTGTAAAATATTTAACAATATTTAAATATTTAAATATATTTTAACTATAATTTTCCTTTTCAATTTTGCATAATAAATAAATCAAATTAAAATAAATTAATTAATGATTATATTATTAATAAATTCTAGCATTTTTTTTATAAACAAACCTAAGCAAAATATTAAAAAAAAAAAAAATTAAAAATTCTAGAGATTCATGGAATAATTAAATTAAATTAATAATTATATTTTTTAATAAATTTAAGCAGTTTTTGGTATAGGCAAATTATTTATTTTTATAAAAAAAGAAACAAATAAAAAATTCTAGGGATTTATGAAATTAAAATTTACCTATATAGTATAGTTCAGAAATAGTCTACCATTAAAAAAAAAAAAAAAATTAGAAATGACTTGGTTTATCTATATATGCATTCATATATTTAAGCAGCTTCTCAAGACAATTTTAAATTTATATGAAATCGCATTCCGCCCATAGTACTCTGTTATGGCTGCTCATCGTCTGCGACCCTTTCTGCCATAAATATATGCAAATATATTACGTGATTTCCAGCTGAGATTCGCTCATCAAGCAAACAACTAGTCGAACGACGCTGCAGCGAGTGGAATTTGCTCAAAAGAAAACTAATGCAAATATACATATAGGAGAGAGTGTGTGAAAGAGAGAGGGAGAGTGGGAGCGTATAACCTGATCGACTCTGCCATGCCCTGCCATTGCTCTCAAATTTCATATTCAATTATTAGCCCAGCTAATGTTAAGCTCTTTGACTCATTTCATCTGCATTTATTATGCTACTTTCAGTTGTTGTTGCTGCTGCCTTTTGTTTCTTTAAATGATGCGGCCAGTGGGTCGAAAAATAAACAATTAAAGCGCATTAAACATTTACTTAACGTGCCTTAATGTTTATGCCTTGCAATTATATGTTAATTAGCACATTGTTGCATTTTATTTTTTTCGCATTATAATTAAAGCACATTTAATGAGGCCGCAAATTTGCATAGTTAATGCAACATGCCACGCCCCTGCGCTCACTGGGCTGAATCAAAGTCAAAACGGGTAAAAAAATATATACATACATATATATATATATATATATATATATATATATATTTATATTTATACGGAAGTCATTTAAAACACATTTCAACGCCTCGTTTCGCACAGAGTTGCTCAGGCACCGCTCGAGGGAGTTGGTCCCGTTAAGGGGGCTGGCATGCACACGGACATATGCCGTTTGTAATTTCCATTAAGTATACATTAAACAAAATTGCATGTAATTCGAAATGAATTAATGAACCAAGCAGTTTCTGCCGAACAGTCAAAGACATAAGGCATCGAAACCAGGCAGGAGGAGGTGGAGGAAGAGGGGGAAGAGGAGTCACACTGGGCCAGGAGCAGCTTATTGTAAATTTCACACGTAAATGCAAATGGCCAGCGAAAAGACAGGAAGGAAGGAAGTTGCACTTAAGCATTACAAATTAAGTAAAAATATTGCAAACGGGAGCTACTGACTGCATAATACTCATTGCATGTTTTATTAAAGAAGTCTGTAGGCCTTAGACTGCAGAGCTTTACTGTTTTATCTCAAGCTCTTAGTAGCTCTTAGTACATATATGCCTTCAGATAGAATCGGCATGACACGCCAGATATTGCACAAAAAACCAATATACCCACTTCACTTTGTGAACAAGCATAAATACTTTTAATCGCTGCAAAATTAATTAAATAATTAAAGATTTACATCAGACAGGGCAGAAGCCCATTCTTAAGGCCGAACAATATACATATATATATATATATATGAGTGCGCTTCACAGTTGTGTAAAATTCTGCTCTTAAATTCTGCGAGTGGACATAAAGCTGATTTCCCTTCCCGAATGCTTAACCTATTTATTTGCTCAACGTAATACGACGAGGTCGTGAAGCCGACTTGCGGCTCTTGATACTTAATGTGCTTCAGCTAATTTGCTTTTTATTAAGAGGAGAGGAGTAGCTCAAGATTTCACGAGTTCGAGGTGTCGAGTGACGTTGGCTGCGGCTGCTGCTGCCGCTGCTGCTGCTGCAGCGTTGCCTTGCTGACAGCCGCAGCAGGCAGAGAGCGAACGTGTCTGACTTCTGCCTGATTCGTAGTCAAAGAACATGCACATGTTTATTATGCTGTAAATATATGGTAAAATGAAATGGGAAAGCGCCTGATCGACTGTAAAGATACCCATTGGGGCACTTAGATATTCGAGAGAGTTTTTAGAGTCTAGCTATAAAGAGCTTCTTCGACTATTAAAAAACTCCACAAAAAGTCTACTCGGACTCCTTTCTATGAAGAGCTTGCTCGACTATTGAAATACCCTTGGGCACATTTCAGTCTTTAATTTTCTAAGAGAGAGAGAGAGAGTGAGAGAGAGAGAGAGAAGAGCTTGCCCGATTGGAAAGAGTTACAGCTGAAGCTGATTTCAAGTCCCTTCGGTCCTCACATATCTTGGAATGTAATTGGTATTAAAATACTGCAGAGCTTGTTTACAGAGATTCTCTGTTAACATCTACTTATATCTTTTATTTACAGAGCTTGCTCCACTATTAAAATACCCTGTAAAAATATATATATATGAGTTATTAATGGATTTATATATCTCTGAGAGTAATTGGCGGCTGTTTATGTTGTTAGACTAAATGTATTTTAATGTCTTTTAGCTAAAATTTGTCTTTATTTTCTGCAAGCATAAAAGAGCGTTACAAACACAGCCAAGGCTGAGCTGCATGTTTCACTGTACATGCATTTACATTTATATACATATATATATATATTTATATTACTGCACAGTCCAGGCAGGAGCCTGGCCACATCCTTGCTCCATGGCTGGCTGCTGTTTTAATGCAGTTGCCGTTCGCTTGTGCCTACAGTGCGGCGCTTAAAAATGTTTACGCCGCTTAAATAACAAATTTATGGTGAGGAAGAGCCAAAGTGGCTTTTAAAATTAACTGTGTTAATAAACATACATACAAATAAGTGTACATACATATATGTATATGTTTGAAATAAACGAATGCCAGCAGAAATATTTATGCGGCACCTGGATTTCCTAGGCCAAGGTGAAAGGTAGGAATGGAAGCGCCAGAGATACAAAATACCAAAAATAAATGCAGCATTTAAAAAATTTCATAGCCATCTATATATACATATATGTATATATAACTGCATCTATATATATCTACATATATTGCGAATAGTGAATCGCACCCACACTTATTGAATATTTATGGCAAGCATGAATAATATTTATTCAATACAACGGTATTTATTTTGGCCATAGCGCCAACAAAATTAGCCATCGCATTTCATCATTATCACGTTTGCGGCACGATCATGATGGTGTTGCCAATTGAAATATTAAGCATACGCCGCATAGCCAGCGCCAAATGGCTTATGGCTAATTATTTACAAAATCAACACACACACACACACACATACACATACATACAGTGGGCAGCGTACGCTTTTGACGTCACAAAATGTATTTAAGAATCAATTGACACATTCATAAATTGATAGCTGACTTATTACCAATAATTGCTTTTGATTGCTGCGCGTTTCTTTCCAATTCGCCGAAGATGCAAATGCCCATAAACAACAACAACAAAGGCGCAGACAAACAAACAAACAATACAAAATTCACATAATTTGTTTACAAACAAAAGTGCGCAGCAGAGGCACATTAAACCGAACAGCGGCGAAACATCACAGGCAACACAAGCCAATTGCCGGCGCCGATATTAAAAAGCAATTATAATTATATTCTTAATATTATTAAAATACACGCACTACACAAACAAATTCAATCGCCTATAACATTTCAGTAACAGAGAAAGAGCTCAGCTAACAGACCACCCACTTGGAGTTGCCTGCTGTTAAATTGCGACTCTAACAGCGCTGGAAATTGACTCCGAAACGAAGACGTTTCGTGGCTGCGCACGAAGTCTGCTCGCGCGCTCTCTCTCTCTCCCACTCGTTCGCTCATACGGAACAGCTGTTTGGCGTGGGCCTGGCAGAGCATCATTAGCATCATCATGATTATTAACAGTGACAACAACAGCGAGCACACGCACGCACACAGATATGATGTTAGGGCCAGCGGCTTCTTGAACGGCCTCAGTCGTTGCCTGTCAACAAAGCGCGACGGACGTGTGCTACAGGCGGCGCTCGCTAAAAATTCCTGACTAAAATCAAATAAATGCGAAACGCGCAAAGTCGAAAAACTTTAATAAAAACAAACACTAAGTGAAAAATTAAATTTTATTACTATTAAATAGCTGAGGTGTAAATTGTGAATAATTTTTGAAAATTACTTTTACTCAAGCTGCAGCAGTTCAGTGACAATAGCACAATAAATCAAAGCAAAGCCAAAAAGTTTTCAAAACACGTAATTAGCTTTTGCCAAGCAGTTGTTCAACAAACTTCTATAATATAAATTACATATAAGTATATATGTATGTATATATAAATCTACATTTGTTGTTTCACAAATTTATCAACGCGCTCCACCGCAGCCGCAAGACAAATTCAAAACAAAAACGAGGTAAATATTTATTATTGTCAGTGCACAATAAATCAGCTTGAACATGAACTCAACTGCAGAGTTTATCAAAGAAAAACCCCAGAAAAAAAGAACAGTTAGCCAAACACAACACAAAACACAAAAACGTGTCAAATTTATGCGAAGCGGTAAAATGAAACTGCCGGAAATTTATATGGCTTATGAAGGGGTCCAGGAAGAGAGCTGCAGGACCCACGCACACACAGTGCACACACACTTCAAGGATCTTTGTTTGCCTTTGTAATTCAATGCCAATTCTCAAATGGCAATACAAACAACAAAATATAAGAAACCATAAAGAATGGCAACTTTCTGCAGCTTTGTTTATATTTTCATAATTGCGCTATAAACAATCTTTTTTCCTTTCTTTTAAAGTATTGTATTTGATAAAGTAGCTCAAGTTTTTTTTTTTTTGTAGAATTTAAGCTTTATTTAAATGCACTACTTAAATAAACATAATAATTTGCCGCAACTCGCAGCGGCTAACCATAACTGTTCAATTAGAAAATCGATTAACATAACAAAGCCAAGGAATCCTTTTCAAAAGACCAAGTCTCGAGGAAGTCTGCGCTAGGGTTACCTCTATAAAGCACTTCAATTTGTTGAATTTGTCGAAAGTCTAAACTTATGTCATGTCACACACACCCACACCCACACACACACCCACACACAGAGATGCTGTTGGGGGCAAATTGCTTAGGGAACCGGGGAGCCACAATGGGAGCGCAGCACAGCGACAAGCTAAATTAATAAACACGTCAAGAACAAGAAAAAGAGGCAGACACATAACAAATTAAGCAGTAGTCAAAATAGTTAACAGCATCAGCAGCAGCTGAGCAAGGGCCAAAATGCGCAAAACCGCAAACTCAATGCAGCTAATTAAATGTAATTATCTAATGTGCTTCTCTATGGGTTACAGTAGTTAATGTGAGTGAGCTTAGATGTGTGTGTGTGATGTCAACTGCAAAGAGATGTAGAACATATGGTCTAATGGTTATCGTAATACCATAACTGAAGAACTTTGCCTGGTTAGATATTAATATTATTTATTTAGTTATTCAACTTAGGAATTCATATATTGTTGATTTTCTCAATTTCAATAATTCCTGTTAGGCTGTCTTTAATTGTTGCCCATTAAATTTGCAAAAATATTCCACTTGAGTGTTGATAATCTTCATATACTTGGAAATAATTGAACTAATAAATTGCTCACTCGAAGGAATTTATTTGAAGTGTGCAGTTCGCATCATAAAACAAAACAATTCAAGCACTTACTAATGTACTTCAAGTTATTAAGAGCTCAAGCGAAAATTCGGATTAAATTATAATAGTTCATTAAGTGTATATAAATACATTTATGCATAATTAAGCACGACAGCCAGATAAATAATAAATAAAATTCAATAAATAACATAGAACGATAGTAAAAAGAATAAAATTATATTACAATAATAACTAAAAATAAAATAATTATAATAAAATAATTCTATAAAATAATAATTAAATATTTAATAATGCAATTATATTTTTATTTATTTTATTTATTTATTTATTTTTTTATTATTTTTTGTTTTATATAATTACAAATATCTAGAAAACGAAAAACAAAAATATAATATTTCAATAATCCAATGAATAAATAAACAAATAAAAGAAATTTAAAATTAAATAAATCAATAATTTATATATTTAAAAAAAATACAATTAATTAATTTAACAGAAAATATAAATTTGCCACTGAGATAATATATAAAAGTTGTAAGGTAAATATTTAATAATAAAATTATATTTAAATAATTATTATTATTATTTTCTATAATTAAAAATATTGAGTAAATGAAAAATAACAAGTATGAAAGCTCAATTCGAGTCCGCTCGACTAGCAAATCCCCTGAACAAATTATTGAAGCAGCAGAGAGCGTCACCTGAAGCTCGACTGTAACGAGAGAGACAGTACTTGAGTAAAAGTAAAAGTAAGCAGAGAAGCAGTGCAGAAGATCATTAATGTTGTCAATGTGTGTGCATCTGCTCTCATTTGGTATTTGTATTTAGGTAAAACGAAGCTAGAATGCTCGCAGCAGCAGAGAGCGTTCCCATTGCTCACATTTGAGAGAGACAGTGCTTGAGTAAAAGTGGCTTTACGTATATAAAGGGCAGCAGCTGCAGCATTTCTTCAGTCGTCCACGCCTGGTGGGGGTCAGCGCAATAAAGTGAAGCAGAGCGTGTGATCGCATTAAAGACGTAGAGGAACTACGTAGACGAATACGTGGATGAATTACGTAGAAAAAAATAAGTCGAGCAAATACTTAGAAGAACGAGGAAATACTTAACGGAAATACATAGCGGGAATACTTGGAAGAAATACGTAGAAGGAATATTTAGAAGAAATGGACAGACAAATAGTGCTAAATCATCAAGAATATATGTATATACTTTGTGGGGTCTGCTACGCCTCTTTTGCCTGTTACAGACATTTCAACAAAACCATTATACCCTGATTTCCCATTTTCAATGGGTTCAGGGTATAAAAACACAATAATACAAATAAGCAAAAGAAACAAGAAATAAATAAAAGAAATTAAAAATAAAAATTTAAATAAACTAAACCTTTATACATATATACAAATAAAAAATATAAATAAAATATACAAATATAATTAATTAACTTAACTGACAATACAAATTTCCCACTGAGATAATATTTAAAACTTACAAGTTTTACTAACATGCAGTTGAATTAAAATGTAAACTAAATAGCATAAATATTTCTCTTTCCCTCGCTCTTTCTTTCACCTCAAAATACTTGTCCATATTTCGCTTACACTAACACACACACAAGTACAATATTATATCTAATTAATTCAAGAGAGATCATTGAGTGCAGTTCAAAGCACATTTCATGCAATTTTATTACATATAAGTCGAAACCCATTCACACACACACACACACACATAATCTGCCTTGCTTACTTAAACACATTAAATGTTGTTGGCCTGAGCGTAATTAGTGTAATTTGTAAATGGTTAGTTGCAGTAATTATTTAAATATCTATTCCGACCATCTACTATGCCGTACGCTTCATTTAAAAATCGTTAGAGCTCGCCCAGCTCTCGTTGCCACGTAATTGAAATAACAACAATTTATGTATGTGAAATAACAACAACAGCAACAACAAGCAAAAGCAATCTCATATATATCTACGTGCGTGCGTGTGTGTGTGTGTGTGTGTGTGTGCGTGTGTGTGTGTGTGTGTGTGTATCGGGGGCATAATGTGCGCCTAATGTCAGATAAGAGCTTATAATAATGACGTGCCGGGCAAACGCGGCTTGCCAAACTTTAATAGTTGGCATTCGCTTGTCGACGGCAAAGTCAATAAAATGTAATTAAATCGACATTGTTATCAGCAACACACACACACACACACATACATAGGCACACCCTCGCACAACAATTTGAGCCTTTGCTTTATGTATTAATTTTAATAGAAATTTTTGCCTACGGATTTTGCCAAAATTTTGCTTATCAATAATTTTATGAATTCAATGTTCGCAAAATTTGCATTTAGCGGATTTCTAAAATAAGTCATAGAAAACTCAGCTAATTACCAAGATTATCGTGATCGAGCTCGATTGCCAAGTAACTCGGGCAAAAAGTAATAGTGCTGACTTCATCAACTTTTTCATAAAAGTTGCCAAGTCTTCTAAAAAAAAAAAAAAAAATACTAAAAATAGCCAAATAAAGCTAAATTATACTCAAGCCACCTGAACGCTTGAAATCGACGAAACTAAAAACTAATTTATGCGCACAATGCTCTTAAAAACTATAACGATTTCCAAGTTGATGATGAGAAAAAGAGCGACAGAGAGAGGGAGAGGGTGGGAGTGAGAGAGGAAGAGCAGCAGGCCTGCCAACTGCTTTTGGCAGAAGGCAAATGGGCGGCTGCAAAGTTTTGTAATGGAACCAAAAAATAAATACTATAAAAAGAAAAGGAAATTGATGAGAATAAAGAGAAATCGAATATTTAATACTCTTTTGCATACACTGAAATCATTGATAATAGAAAATCAGAGTGAAATGTTTCATACTTTTATTATTTTCGTTCTTTAAAGTTAATACGAGAAAGTGTTTTAAAGAGACAGAAACAGAGAAAGAGAAAGAGAGAGAGAGTAGTGAGACAATATAAGTTTGTTTGGAGAATATATATGTATATAGACACTTCTACTTGCTATGTTTATATATAATGTTTTAAATTTGTATTAATTTATTAATATATATTAAATTATCAAAAAAATGCTCTGTTGTTTCCTAGTAAAAATTGAAAAAAAAAAATTAAATAAAATAAATAAAAAATAAAAATATTAATTTATACAATAAATAGTTCAATTAGATTTTGGCTGATATCAATAGGCATATGTTTTTAATATGTAACTATTTTTAGGCCTTTATATAAAGAGCTTAAAGTGAAGCTTCTTTCATAAAAAAGCTTCTTTCATCCCTACAGCTAATAGTTAAAATTATATACTATAATTTTTATAGTAAAAGCATCAGCATTACTAGCCATTCGATAACTGCTTCATAAACGACTTACTTTTACAAAAAATTAAATTTTCATAACATTATTCCAACTGAAACTGTTCGTGACTTCTGGCTGACTGCAGGCAACAATTGCCACGCCTCAACAACTGCATAAACTTAATGTAACTTTTGAACAACCTTGATGCTACACTACAAATCCCTCAACACAGCAGAACAACTCAAATTGGAATAGAAAATAAGTTAAAGAGAGCGGTCAGAAAAAAAAAGAAAGGAAAGAAACAGAAAAAAAAGAGCGCAATCAGCTCATTTTCATTTACCTTTTTCGGCTGTTATTCAAATCTTTAGCGATACGGCGGAACAGAAAGTTTAGCTAGAGCTCTTTGAATTTGATTAACAATTTGCGCTGGGCAGCTATCAAAAGTTGGCTATTCATATTACGTAAAGTTCCCCAAGCAGACCCTTGAAACCGAAACCCGCTGATTTTAATTGAAATTACAGCCAAAACCGGTTGAAAGGAAAAGGTTAAGTGGCCGTCCACAAGCAAAAAGACAAAAAGACAACAACAACAACAAGAACAAGAAATGGGCAAGAAAATTAAACGCAAACTTTTGTCATTCCGGTAATTTGATAATTCACAGAGGGCCTATCTAAAAATACCAGTTAATGATTCTCCCTTTCAACTGTTTAATGCAGTGCCATGCACAAACTTCAATTGTTTCTCAGAGCTCATTCGATATTCAATGCCCCCAATATATATGTATTTGTATGTGCTGTATGACAGAGCTGAATGAGTGAAGTGAGCTCTTGAGAGATTTGCATTTTACGGAATTGCATAATTCAATATACAAATAAAGCTCTGTCGGCACACAGACAATCATCAGTTCATCAACAAGACTCTCTCAGCCATTGAGCCATTCGGTTTGGCCAAAACCAAGTGGTCTACTATGCATACACACACACGTGCTGCAATCGCTCTGACTCTGGCTGTCTGGTTGGTTTTTCTGAAAGTTTCATTACATAATTGCCATCTGCATGAAGGGCTCTCTGCACTCGTGCAATGGAGATGGAATTGAAGTGTGTGCCATGGCACTGGCACATAAAATCCAGTGGAATTCAGTTGAACTTGTGCCAAAATAGTAAGCTATCAAAATATTGTTGGCCCAATACCATCAAGAGGCAAGCAACCTTTGCTCACGTTTCAATTAGCTGCTTCACTTGTGGGGGTGGGGGCAGCGCTTGTAGCAACTGTTGCCCCGCAATTTGTGTTCCCTAATTATTTGTATAGCTATGCAATCTAATATCCAATTTAATTCAACTTTGATTCTCAGAATATTGCAACACTGGCGCGTAAATTGGGTAATAGTTAGTTACGGCTAGCTGAGCTTATTAGCTTTCAGAGGAGCTCTTCTTCCAGCTAACTCTCTTATTTCCTCTGCTTCTGTCTCACTCTGTCTCTTCATTCATTTCTTCTCTCTTTTTCTAACCCATTTCATTTTAAACTCACTCTGTCTGTTCCTTCTCAGTTTCAATTTTAATTTTCATTGTTTCTTTTTTTGGTGTCTCTGTGTTTTTTGTCTCTCCCCCTTTCTTTTACCTGTCTTGATTTGTTCTTCATTCTGTGCCTCAGACTATTCTTTTGCTTATCACTGTCTTTCTCACTCTGCCTTCTCATTTTCATTCTCTATCTATTGTATTTCTCACTCTTATTACCTCTCTCTATTTGTTTTCTTGCCTTTCTATATATTTATTTTCTTAAGCTCTTTTTTCCTCTCTTTCTTGTTAATCTGTCTCTTTCTGCTCTTTATTTGTTCAGGCTTTGTATTTTCCTCTATCCCTCTTATGCATCATTATATCTCTCTTTCATTCGTCTTTCATTCTTTTTTTTGTTGTCTTTTTCGCTCTCTTCTTCTCGCTCGTTTGTTTCTTTCTCCCTCATTATTTCTGTTTGTCTCTCTTTGTCTTCTTCATATTCCTTCCCACTTTGTCTCTCGCACATATTCTTAGTTTCTCTCTCACATCATCTCCTCTCGCTCTCTCCCCATTTCTATTTTTTTTTTTATCTACGATTGTACTACCGTTGAAAATCGCAAAGAAAGGCGCTTATTTTGATTTTGCACAACTTTGTTCAATCTAATTTCAACTGCTTCTCATCGATTGATTTACACTGACACTTGGCTTCGGGCTAGAAACTGCGTCCACTCAATTCACTTGGCAACTCTTGGCAGAAACTCGGGCGACGCTTGCAACAAGTGTTTGGCTGCTAGAAAATTTATCGATGATAAAACTTGGCTTCAAAGTGAATTACGACAAGTTTGCCGTAACGTTTGCCCAGCTCCATCCAGCCAGCTCACTCTTTTTATAGCCAGCGTGGCAATAACAAATAACCGTATGGCGAGTCATCGGCCCAGGTCCCACCACTCCAGGCAGACAGTGGAGCAAGATAAATGTGTTCAAGTTGAGGCGACCAAGCATGAGCACGAGCGTAGTTGGAGTCAATTTAATTGTTTATTCGTCTGACTAATTAAAAACTTGTAGCTTGCAAGCGACGAAAATTGAATAAAAAGTGAAAACAAAAACAACTTCAATCTAGCAAAAATTCCGAGAATAAAACTTGCTTGTCAATCACCATAAAAGTTGTTCATAAAACTAACTTTGGCTATAGTTTGGCGACAAAATTAACAGATTGATATTCAACTTTATCGAGTAGATTGCCATAAAGTCCTAGGCGACAGACAACCTATAAAAAAACAAAAAAAACGAATACAATATTGATTCATAAGCTTAAGCTAACTTATGTTTATGGCCCTGCAGGACAGTAGCATCTCCGTTGCTAACTAGCTTATGTTTTCATTGCCAATTTATGAGCGATGCGAAAGAGCTGACCGACTGGCTATCGGACCGGCGGACAGGCTAGCTATCATTTTTATAGCATTCAGTTTGTGTGCTGTGTTCGTGTTTCACTTAAGCTTCACTTGCCTCATAAATTGGCCAAGTTATTTTAGGCACGCACATGTTCGAAAAGTCATGGACGCATACATATATCTTTTTTGTCACAATTTGATCTGCATATCGGACGCATTCCATTTCCGTAGCGGACCTTCGTTTGATTGCCGCCTATACCCTGTACAAAATTGTATTTAAAAGTGTTTTGGTTTTTAGTTAAAGTTTCGTTTTTTTTTTCTCAATTATAAAAAAATCAAGCAAAGTGTTTAGTCCATAGATTATTATTAAATAATATTAACACATTTCTTAGCTAAAGAAGTATTTATTTTTTTATTATTGTTAAATCTGCTGTTTGTTGTTACACTATATCAAACGTAAACTTTACTTTAGCAATAGATATAAAATATTGTAAACAAGAATTTTTCTTTTAATCATTAATTGTATATAATATAAATTAATATCCTATTATTTTTTTATTATTTAAATTTTTAAAATTATTATGAATATTTTTCTTTGAATTATTAATAATTGAAAATTATATAAATTAATATTCTAATATTTTTTATTATTATTATTATATCTTTTTAAAAATGTTTATTACTATTATTTCTTTTCTCTTTTAATCATTAATAATTGAAAATTATATAAATTAATATTCCATTATTTCTATTATTATTATTTTTCTTAAATAATTATTACTATTATTATTTTTTTGTTACTGTAGAATTTTTACTAAGTTTTTAAAAAATTATTATTATTATTTGTTTTTTCTTTTAATCAATAATTATTGAAAATTATATAAATTAATATTCTATTATTTTTATTATATATTTTTTAAAATTTATATTATTATTACTATTTTTCTGAAATCATTATTATTATTATTATTATAATTTTTTTTTTCTTTTTTTTACTGTAGAATTTAATTATTTCCGTTTTTACTTTATTACTCGTCCACCTAGTGCAATTCCTTTCGAACATTATTTATATAATGTTTTCCAAAAGGGTTTAAAATTAAAATTGATATTTTTATTATTTGTTAAGCAAATTATTATAAATATTCAATTATTTAAAAGAGTTTCTCAACTAAATTCTTCTTACCTCACTATTGTTAATCCTGTTTCTAGCGCATCCCTTAGTCGAGCCGTATCACCTAATACTTATTTATTTGATGCTTTGTTTATTTTTTGCCATTTTGCTATAGTGCTACGATTTATGTGGACAGCGTCCATTTATCGCGCCATCATGTCTTGTTTTTGCTGTCGAACATGAGGCCGAGCTGCCGCTTCAATGGACATGTACCCATAACAATAAATATATGTCAAATATTTTACTGCTGCTCTGCACAGTGGTATATTTTTACAGTCAGTCAATGACAGGAGACGCGGGGCGATGCGAAGTGAAGGCCGTCAACTTTGTCACTTTTTGAGCATTTCTATGTGCATACATTTCAGTCATTTTATTATGCCTGAATACTCTGTTTATTTTTTTATGCTCTCTGTTGTTCTCTCTCTCTTTTTTCTCTGTGCCTGCCTGGCTGCCTCTGTTTTGTAGTCTAGTTTATGTTTGCGTAGCTGTTGTTGCTGCTATTTTCTTACACTCTGCACACAGTAAACTGACTAGAAATTGCCAAGAGACTGCAGCTGCTGCTTCTAGCAGTTAAAGATCCTTTGTAGGTATTTCTGAAGACATTTAAGTTAATTATGAATAAAGCCAATAAGGTATTCGCATTTAATCGAATTGGCTAAGTGTCTAGAAAGTGAAGATGATTCCTTAATAAAAGTGAAAAAGTAATTTCAATAAATAAATAGTTTCAATAAGTAATTCTTAATATTTATTTATTTATTTTTTTATATATTTTATTTTTTTATATATATTTTGAATATTTTTATATTTTATTTTTAAAGAAATTTGTATAAAAATAGTTTTACTTATTTATCCAATTATTATTATAAATATTCTATAAATTTAATAAAATTACTCTATGTTATTAAATACATTTTTTAAGTAGAAAAAAAATCTATATTAAATATATAAATAATTTGCTGGGCATCTCACAGTCGAGCATTGCGAATGCTCTGCATATTCTTAAACAATTCACTTAGATATATTTCAATTAGATCATAAAATATATATTATTGACCTTTCTTATTCTGCTTGTTTTATTTAAATATTTATCCAATCGCATACCCTGTATAATTATAGCTTCCAGCTAACAATTGCGATGCTGTAGACGCCCACGCAGTTAGACATTGATATCGACAGCTTTGTTGCTGTTGTTGTTGCTCTAGTTGTTGTTGTTGTCGCGAGTCCGGTCATGATTTATAAATAATTAAATATTTATTTTCGCACGTTGTAATGACGTTGGCAGTGATGTCAACGGTTGCCATTTGCCCACCTCATATGCTCATTAATATTAATAAGGCGGCATATCAAGCTGAAAACAAAGCAATGGCATGGCAGCGGCACGGCTTCCACTCTATTGCTCTTTCCCCCTGCTGCTGCTCTGTTTCGGCTGGGCGATAATCTCAACAGGTGTTTGTGTTTATGTTTCGACTTGGCACACGTGCCGTCCTCTGTGGTAATCAACTCAAGTGCCAGGCAGCTGAAGCCTGGCAAAGTTTCACTTGCTGCACGGCTGCACGCTAGCTACAAAAAATAGAGAGAGAGAGAGAGAGAGAGAGAGAGTGAGAAAGAGAGAGCGAGCTAAAACGATGTTTATCGTTGTCGTTTTCGTTTAGGCTAGAATCCAATTTCCATTATCCAATTTTGATGCTGTCAGGCGAGCATAAATAAGACGCACAGCGCGCACAATATTCGAGGGCCGATCCCCGATGCTTTGTTATGCAAATCTCAGCACAAAAAGTATCAATCTCCTACTTGGGACTTAGTCAAGCTAAAGTCCATTTATTGTATGCACCCCAGGCCGCAGCTCAGGCTCAGTCTCGGGCAGAGACCCGGACCCGGAGCCGGAGCCGGACCCATACTCTGGCCCGGCAAATGTTTTATAGCCTTAAGAGCACCCACTTACCGTCGTTTTATAGCCGAAAAACATTATAACTCATATTTTTCTTAGAATTTTTGAGTGACTCCCCGAAGCGAACAAAATAAAAACGCAACAAGAGAAAAAAATATGAAAAATGAAACAACAAAAGAAATTTCTGTCTCTGATTCGCTGCTTAAAGCAATCTTTAAATTCTCGCACAGCTGCCGCCTTCTCAAATGAAATCATTTGGCACAGCATAATTGCCCTGGAAGCCAGGACTCATGCATGATATTTCATAATGAAACAAATTGTATTATTTTTATGTAAAATGTACACAAACACAGACGAATGCTGCGAACGCTTTGAAAACTCCAGCAGGAATCTTTCCTTTCTGACCTGCTGCTGCGACTCCTGCTGCTGCTGCTCCTGCTGCTGCTGCTGCTGTTGCTTTTTTGGCAAATATATTCAGACACTGCCACAACGCCCCTCCACTAAGTGTTATCACAGGTGTTCGATGGAGGCAAAAACCTCACGGCAAATAAATAACGAAATCACTTGTGTATAATTTTCGAGGCAAATAGCGACACACCAATAGGAACTTCCGCTAAAAGTCGACGACTACAAAGCATACCCTAGAGTGGAATTCTTAAACTTTCATTTATGCAGAACTGTGGATCAAAAGTCTGATACAACTTGCCATAGATCCGACTATTGTTTGACAATTATAGTATTTGAAATAAGTCAAAGAAAGCGTTAAGCGAGAGCTGGCAGCAAAGATTCTTTTTAATAAATTAAAGAAATGCTTATATAGAGTGGATTTAATATGATATAATATACAAAATAATAATGTAAATAATTATAAATAACATGCGTATGTGCATATCATTGTCAAATAAATTATATTTAGACAAAGGATATATGAATAATTCATTTAAAAAATGTACATAAATATTTTATATTTAACTAAATATAAAATATCTATATATAAGTTAGAAATTATTATTCCTATATTTATATTTATTTAATTTTCTATATAAGTAAATATATATTATTATTCGTATATCTTTTGTATAATTATTATTTATAATTGATTCTTTATTAATTAGACAAAAGATATACGAATAATAATTAATAAATAATTTAAACAAATATTTTATATATAAGTAAATATAAAATATTTATATAAATTTAAAAAAAATTATTATTTGTATATTTATATTTATTTAATTTATAAACAATTTATATAAATACTTTATACATAAGTAAATATATATTATTATTCGTATAACTTTTTTCTAATTATTAGTTATTATTTATTAATTAGACAACATAACAACATAACAACAAATACTTTAAATATTTAGCAAAAAACTGAGAGAACTGATATTTCAATAATTCTTCGCGTGTTTCTGACACACACACACATACATAGACGCACATAGGCACGAACGCATACAGTACTTGAGTAAAAGTAAAAGCAAGAAGAGAAGAAGTGCAGAAGTTCATTAAAGTTGCCTATGTGTATGCAGCAGTTCTCATTTGGTTCTTGTATTTAGGTAAAACGAAGCTAGAATGCTCACAGCAGCAGAGAGCGTTTCCATTGCTCACTTAAAGCTCAACTGCAACGAGAGAGACAGGCTTGAGTAAAAGTAAAAGCAAAGAGAGAAAAAGAGCAAAAGATCATTAGAGTTGTCTATGTGTAGGCAGCAGTTCTCTTTTGGTATGTGTATGTGTAAAACGAAGCTAGAGTGCTCACAGCAGCAGAGAGCGTTCCCATTGGTCACTTAAAGCTCAACTGCAACGACTGGCTACCCGCTGTCGGGCTCAAAATTTAAGAGAGACAGTGCTTGAGTAAAAGTGGCTTTACGTATATAAAGGGCAGCAGCTGCAGCATTTTTTCAGTCAGTCAGCTTCCGTGGCTTGCAGCGTGTGTCTGCTCAAGCTGTCGCTATTTATAGCAAAGCATTAAATTTATCTAAGATGTTGCTTGTGTGATTTCTGATAGAAATGCCCCAAGAAATGGGGTATGCACAGACGAATATATTAAAGCAAAAATTCAGCAATTAAAGAATTTTACTTAATGTAGAAAATATTCCTTCTGACTAACAGAATTCACACCATTCGTAGTTTCTAGCTTATGAATATGCCTTTTGGCAGCTTTACAGGGTATGCGAATGCTTTGCATGATAACAAATTGGTGCAGAAGAACATTTGCAAGTTGACTTTTTGTGGCGCGTGTCGTTTCATGTGAGAGTTTTCATTTTCTGTTTCTTTTTTATTGCAGAGGTGAGCGTACTTATTATTTTTTTCATTTTATTTTTGCTCTTTTATCTATATAATTTGATTTATGTCACTGGCAGCCACCGACAACCATCCCGCACACATTTATCGATTCTGTAAATTGTTGCAGTGGTGAAGGTGGTGCACTTGATGGTGGTGGTGCGGTGGCTCAGCGCCTTGCCCGAAAATCGCTTTAAGTTATCGCTCCATGAATATCCATTAAAGATGATGAGCCATGCGAGCTTTCAGCAGCGGTTAATGCCAGCGTCAACGACGTGTCGCGCCCATAAACGGCCACGCCTTCGCCTCCTCTAAGCATTTAAGCAATAAATTAATTTCGGCCACGAACCAACTGAGAAATCAGTGTCTAGACACAGGTCCCGGGCCAGACCAAGACTCCGAAGTCGCGCGTTGAATTTAAAGAGCCCGCAAGGCGTGCTTCAAGACATTTTTCGAGTTCGAGTTCTGCCAAGAAAACGCAGCCGTCCTTAGGCTTGCCTTTTGTTCTTTTCATTTTAGATTTTCCTATACATTTTCATTTGTTTGCTTTTCTTGCTGGGCTGGGCTGGGCTGGGTTCTTGAATCTTTTATGTTGCTCTCACATTAGTCAAATGCCGCAGAGCCAAACAAGTAAATTAAAACATGCGAAACATTTTTCAAATAGGCAACACATCATTATGACGAAATTGTTTATAAAGAGCAACAGAAGCAGAAGCAAAAGAAGAAGAAGAAGAAGGAGAAGCAGCAGCAGCCAGAAGATCATCAACACTTCATATACATGACTTTCTGCGTCTTATAAATTGCTTCTGCGAACTCAAATGTTTGTTTAATTGAATTTTATTTTATGTGCTCATATCTGCGGGCTGGCAAAGGGAATGCTAATGAGCAAGAAGAAGAAGAAGCTCTTGAATAATATATGAAAATTAAGTACGCTTAGTTTAAGCTCCCGAAAAGGAGATGTTTTGAAATTCGCTAAGTATGTTTTAGCTATAAATATATGTATATAAATGTGTATGTAAGTGTAAAGCAGAGTTATCCCATCCAAAGTGAAGTGCTCTTCTATATTATGCATACTTAAGCGCAATTATGCATGCATAGCTCCAGCTGTTAATAGAAATGTTTGTACATATAACAAAAGTTAAATTGAGATTTCTTATCGCTTTAATGAAATACAAAATGTTGTCGATGATTTGAGACATATTTGAAACATATTAGATTAAAATTTAAAAAATGTATTTAATCGTTTCACACATTATGAATACAATATAAATATATTATTATATAATATTATCTGATATATAATAAATATATTATATAAAAATATGCATATTATAACAAGCTGCGTTAGATCATATATTAAAAACAAATATTTTAAATATTTAACAAACAAAAATAAATAAATAAAGTAAATTTAAAATTAAAATTAATTTTTGTTTTTTTTTTTTGTAATTCGCTTTAAATCAAATAATACTTTATATATAACTAAATAATAAAATATAAAAATCAAAATAATTTAAAATTATAAATGATAACAACAACAATAACAAACAAAAAATAATAATAATAATAATAATAAAATAAATTAAAAACTAAAATAAAAATAAATACAATTTCAAACTAATTTCTTGTGCGTAATTCCCTTAAAGAGATTAAGCATAGACAATCATAATGATTGATTACGATTCATAATGCCGCTAATACCCCTAGCAGACTACGCCGAATAAATTTTCTAAGCGTCTTCTTTGACCTTGGGCAATTTATTTAGGTACACAACCGTAAGCTATTTATGGCTCTACATTTCTAGGTGTATAATTTTCAATTAAACAGAGTGCGCTAATATATTGGCACACAAAACAATTGCAAGCCATGCACTATTTATAGAACATTTATCAATTAATTTATAAGCTCAGCCTTGGGCACTTGGACACGAAAATGGAAAATGGAAAATGGAAAATGCAAAAAAAAAAAAATAAATAAATAAAATAAATAAATAAATAAATAAAAATAAAATAAAAATTTATTCAATAAGAAAATATTTAATATTTTTGATACTTTATAGAATTATGCCAATTGTCTAAACTTACAGAAAATTCTATTTTATTTTTAATTTTCATTGTTCATTTATCCCAATGCTTTGCTCAATTGCAGAAAAATTCCAAATACTTTAATGCTTAAATAACAGAATTTGTAAAAGAAACCCAAATTCATAAATCAACAAATGCAAGCCAAAAATTCATAAATTTTCTTCATATTTATTTTATAAATATTATTTATGCACATTATATTTATCGATTTAAACTATGCCAACAAATTTAATGGCTGTGGTTCATCTGCACAGACACAACAACCTACCGTAAGTCCGTATCTCTGTCGTTAGGTCGGCTCATGGTCTTTTGTGGTATATGCGTCAATATGGCAACAACAACAACAAGAACATGTGTAGCAATTGATTGCTGACCCCATTTTGTGGCCGGCATCTGTTGTGGACAGGGCTTTTAGGCTGATCGGCAGCGTCAGCCTGATTACCTGTCGGCTAATCAAGTTGAGGCTGAACGGTCAAGCCTTGCTGCACAAGCATTCAGGCGGCACTGTTATGTTGCGGATTTATTGCACATTGTGAGCCGAAAGCGATTAGAGAGCTAATTGAAGAGACAGATGAAGAGGGAGAGGGAGAGAGAGAGCTCTACAGAGGTTGACTGGTTTGGCGTCGTCTAGTTTCAGTGTGTTTTGGTTGTCTGAGCTGGGCCAATTGTCATTAATGGCAGCTGTCGACCCTCCTCTGTTGGGGCGTAAACCAACAACTCATATATTTCTGACGACTCATGTTGTTTATCTGACGGCGGACTATGGCAATTAATTCATTAAAGTAAATCATGCTGAGAGTCTGCAAGAGTTTCGCCTTGACCTGAAATGGAAAACCACGAACTTTCTGCTTCGTGGCTAAACTAATTCTTGGCCCAAACAAAAACTTGTCAGCTTATTTGGGGCCGCTGTCTGCCGAGTTTTGTTTCGCCGTTTGGCAGACTGATTTACGCCAAAGTGTCGTGGGTCACATAAAGAGCATCAAAATTTGTGCAAAATTATGGCTTCCACTCAAGTTTATTCTCGCGGTAGAAAGTAGTTTTTGTTGTGGAACTAAATAAACATTCCGAAACACAATTGTTCTGTGTTTTGTTTGCTTAGTTTTTAGTTATTGCTTTCATTTGTGCTCCTTTACTTCTTGCTTATCTAATTGGATTCTGGCTGCTCTACTCGGGAGTGTGCTGGCTGTCCCAGGTGCTCCAGCTAGATTATATTGTCTACCAAAATCCTCAGGGCAAACTCTCTGAACAGTTGAGCATATGTTCAGGGTTCAGTGTGAAGCAGCAGAGGTGTGTCCATTGTAAATAGTTGGGCAGTAAATTGGGGAAACTAACATAAATTACTTACGGCATCCGTAGGGCGTTTGAATTTATTTATTTGCTGCATTTTACTTTCCTATTAAATATATTTTCTTTGTATTTCTACTAGGAAGAAAAAAAAGAAGCTAAAATTGCATTAGCAAAGGTATTTCTATTTCTCAAAATGTATTTTCTTTAAATTTCAAGGTCGCCATTTATTAAACATATATTCGCATGAATTTAGAAAAATGTCTTTCAAATTTATTTATTAAATTTATTATTTATTTATTTTCTTTTTATTTAGCTTTTCATAGAATAAAATTTTAATAAAAATTATATCAATACTTGTGTTGGGAGCTCATACTTTTTTCTTTATTTAATTTCTTTTTTTTTGGTTTCTGTTTTTTTTTTTTTCAAGTGGCGGAAATAAATTTTAATAAAAATAATTTACTAGCACATAGTCAGAAATATAAATAAATATAAATATTTTAATAATTAATTAGTACATTTTATAGATTATAGATAAAATATATTAGTATATTATTATATATTCTGTTTCCAATTGGATTTATTTTTTTTGTATCAAAATATATATAAATATATATATTTTTTCTTTTAATTTTTGCATTTATTTTATAACAATACTTTTATCAATTTCAAGATTTTTGGAAAGAAATAATAAAGAAAGATTCTTATAAATAAATAAATTCTTATGAATAAATAATAATAATAAATATGTTTATTTTAAAAAATAACGAATTACTCTTGCCTTGACTTCCTACAGATTTTAAGCATGAAACAGAATTGCTTTACTTCTGTCCTTATAATACTCCATGGTTTTATATATTAAGAATGCTCGTAAATTATTCGTTTCGCTCTCGCAATCCTCTTGCAGGCTTCAGATGCTGTCAAGGGCTTCATTATCACATTCATGCCTGAACAGAGATATTACACATGTTCTTTGTCTGTTAATACTGCAGGTTTTTTTTAAGCTTCTCGCATTTATTTGCCATCTCTGTTTTCATTCAATATGCCACACCAGCAGCTGTGCAAAAATCCAGCAAGCTCGATTAAATCAGCCCATCTCTTTCTTGCTTTCACGTTATTCCCATAAATTCAATTGAAATATTATCAATTGTTGCACTGGGAATTGAAAAACGAGCATATTTGGACAATAGCAAGAAATAACTGTATAGGTGTGAGCTATTATTAAACAATGGCAACTTAAGCCGTTTCACAATGCCAGTCGAGTCTCTAGCATATTTCCATATGCATTTATGGTTATTTAGGAACAGCAACATACGACGGTCTGCCAATAAATTTCTATGCAATTGAAATGCGACTTGTATTATTTTAGCGAAAGCAAACAACAGCGCTGAAAGCTGATTGAAGTAGATCGATATATAAAGACATATATATACATATATAATAAAGTGCATTACCTAACTGAAAGACTTAAATTTGTATGCTGTAAACACCTTTTAATCATTTTCCAGAGAGGCTTATGCAAAGCTTTTGTCAGATTGAATAACAGAGTTTTTTTTGTTTTGTTTAGTTTAGGCCATGCTAATTAGTTGTGTAATAATAATCATAGGCATTTGCCAACTCTCTGTCTCTCGTTTCATGTGCAGCACTGAAATTATGTGACAACAGCTGCGTGGTGTCCAGTCCCACATGCCCACACGCCCACGCAGCCTCATCTCTGCGCACGCATCAAATATGGAAAACATATCAAAATATTTGAATTTTAGCCGCAGGCTGCTGTCCGGGATTGAAAATTAGCCAAGCGAACAGAACGTTAGCAACAGCAACTACAGGCAACGCGAACAGGAACTGAAGCAGCAGCAGCAGGAGGAGGAGGAGCAGGAGGAGGAGGAGCAGGAGACGGAGGCTTAGCAGCAGTGGCCGCACAACAAACATGAAAGGTTACTCGAAACCAAATGGCGGCGCTAACCGCAGCTGCCACATGGACCATGTCCATGGCCGCTGTGGCATCCTGTTATTTGTACTGACAGCGCTGACACTAACGAGCTTAATAACGCCCACAGAGCAGCTGACAGCGACGCCAGCGTCGGCAGCAAATGGAACAGCAGCAGCGCCCAGCGTCATGGCTATGGATGTTGAGGGTGTCGAAGGCATTAGTTCGATATTGGAACTCTCGGACTACTACAAGCACATGAATGCGAATATCGTAAATAGCGACGGCAACGACAGCAGCGGCAGCAGCAGCAACGGCGGCTTCATATTTCCCGGCTTCAATGGCACACTGCCGGCGGTCTTTGGCGGGGAGCTGCCCAACGGCAGCGGCCCATACAATCCCATGCAGGGCTGTCGACGCGACGGCAACTTTGGCCTGGAGCTCATCACGATGATACTCTATGTGCTCGTCTGCATTGTGGGCCTGTTTGGCAACACGCTGGTCATCTATGTGGTGCTGCGCTTCTCCAAGATGCAGACGGTGACCAACATCTATATACTCAATCTGGCCATTGCGGACGAGTGCTTTCTGATCGGCATTCCCTTCCTGCTCTACACCATGCAGGTGGGCAACTGGCCCTTTGGCAACTACATGTGCAAGGCCTACTTGGTGAGCACGTCCGTGACGCAGTTCACGTCTTCTATCTTTCTGCTGATCATGTCGGCGGATCGTTATATAGCCGTTTGTCATCCGATTTCGTCGCCGCGCTATCGCACCCCGTTCGTCTCGAAGGTCGTGTCGGCCGTGGCCTGGACGACCTCGGTGCTGTTGATGCTGCCCGTGATCCTGTTTGCCAGCACCTATGAATCGGAGCCGAATCACTTCACCTGCAGCATCAATTGGCCGGAGGCCTTCAACATACAATCGGAGACGGCATTCATATTGTACTCGCTGATTCTGGGCTTCGTGACGCCGCTGATCTTCATCATGATCTTCTACTGCCTGGTCATACGCAAGCTGCACACGGTGGGGCCGAAGCACAAGAGCAAGGAGAAGAAGCGCTCCCACCGCAAGGTCACCAAGTTGGTGCTGACCGTGATAACGGTGTACATTATGTGCTGGCTGCCCCATTGGATCTCACAGGTGGCGCTGATTAGCTCGACGCCCAGCTGCGCCTCCCGGCTGGAGCTGGCCGTATTTCTGGCCTGCGGCTGTCTCAGCTACTCCAACTCGGCCATGAATCCCATACTCTACGCCTTCCTCAGCGACAACTTCAAGAAGAGCTTCATGAAGGCCTGCACCTGTGCGGCCCGCAAGGATGTCAATGCCCAGCTGCAGCTGGAGAACAGTTTCTTTCCCAAGTTCGGCAAGGGCCGGCAATCGGAGCGTCTGATTGGCCCCAATGCCATGGCCAACAATACCAAGGCCAAGAAGAAGGCCCTGGCCAATGCCCGCAACAATAACGCCCACGTGGCCGCCACAACAACCACAACGACCACGGCGGGCACCGATGTCATCACCGCCATACAGCCCATGGCCCTGGCTCAGGCGGCGCCCACCCAGGTGACGCCCACCGCCGCTGCGCTGCTCGTCGTGAATGCCGAGACCAACTGTAAGCCGCCGGTGCTCCACACAGACTTATAAGAGCGGGCTGCTGCACCACCACCACCACCACCGCTCGAGACGGTTGTGTTTATAGCGCGCAGATGAGTGCGAATGGCAGTGGATGGAGAGGAGGAGCCACTGAAGCTGCCGCTGGAGTTGGATGCGAAGCTGGTTAGCAGACCAGAGTGTTTAGTATAAGCATTGATATTTTTACCATATTTATATATGTATATGTATGTATCTGTATTTATTTCAGTATTTGTATTCTCTTTAAGTTAATCTTTACATACACATACTCCCCGCGTGCGCCTAGGTTAAGTTCAGTGAGTTACAGAAGCTTGAAGCCCTATGCCAAAGATCTAATCAGAGAAAGACCTCGATGTTGTAGCTGGAGAGTTGTCTAAAAAGCATCGAACATCCAAAGGGGAATTATTCATCCAAAAACAATTCCACTGGAAATAAAGCGAAAAGGAAAAAAAATCATAAGAAACACACACACAAAGTATTCGAAGAAACTTTCACATTATCGAATTAAATTCCCAATGTGATGATGAAACGAAGACGATTATTAAGATATTGCTTAAAAAAATAATAAAAAAAATCTAAATTTAATATTAATATATGAATGTTTAAATATCATTCTAAATATTCAAGTAAAAAAAAAAAAATTAAACTAATTTTAATTAAATTTTCAACTTAAAATAAAAATACTTCAAATCGATGTGTATCCCGTAAAACAAAAAGTCTCAATGGACTATTAGAAGCTAAATTAAGTAAGTGAATAAAATTGCTGCTAAGCCAAAGAAATTTATAATAAATAAAATAAACAATTACAATTAATTCGAATCGCATTTTAAGTGTTAAAACAAAGAAATGTTTACATGTAATATTTGTATTTTTGAATGTACAAGTAAAATAAACTTATTAACATTCTCATAGCTGTAACGATTTCCAAAAACTCTTATCAATAGTCAGAAAAAAATCTACAGGAATAATGCATGCATTCATCAATATTAAGTGTAATTTGAGCTGTTTCAAATTGTAAAATTCAATGGAATTTAAGTTCATATATTAAAAATTTTAAGCAAAAAGAAAAAATAAATAATTCAAATTAAAATACAATCGAATTTTCTGAATTTATTGGACAAATATCTCTCTTTCTACTGCTGTTGGTATTTTATTTACTTTTCTATTTTTTATTACCTCTGGAATTCACAGTAAATACGAAATCCATTTATTAGCTGCCAAGCATCATTATATTCTAATGTAGAGTATGAAATATCTTAATGCTAGCCTTTATTACCTTCGCATCGCTATCTAAATGCTTATCTTTTATACTGTTGGAGTTGGTTTGTATCTCTCTCTCTCACTCACTCCCTCTCCCTCTCTCTCTCTCTCGCTTGCTGTTGACTTGCAAATGTAGCTTTGACCGTGCGTAATAGATGCAGATATCAAAGGGAGAAGCACAGAGAGAGAGAGAGAGAGGGACTGATAAAACTTGCATTTAAAAGTGCGACAATAAACACATAAAAGCAAGATAAAAAAAATAATATTTTGAGCATGACGAAGTTGCAATACTCTACCAGTTAGAAGTACCAGAAGAAATAGAAAATGAAAATATAAGGCAAACGATTTTTATTTATATTATATACATACAGACATACATTTATAGATAAATATATACACATATAGCTAGCTGACTCTTTGTAGCTTCAACTGTTTTAAGAGAAGTAGAAGAGAAAAATTTAAAATTAGAAGAAATTTATTAATATTTTATGTATATAAAAAATTTAAAAATTTTAAATTAGAAGAAATTTATTAATGTTTTATATATATAAAAGTGACAATATATATAAAACAAACTGTTGTTAGTATTTAATCAATTTAAATTTATCAAAGTAGTCTGAAAAATACTAAAATTTCTCCACAAAAATCGTATATTTATAGCTTCACAATATACGAATTAAATTCAACGAATTCTAATATATATGTATGTATGTATGTATATTGTGTAAAATATTTATATATATATTATATTTACCATAATATTCTCACATATAACACCTAACAAACATGTAAATATATCAGTATAAATTGCTCGACACCCACACGACTCCAACGACTACGACAATTTCTAGTCCAGTTCAGTTAAGGTTTTTTGCTTGAAAATAAAAATACACTCTCTTATTCTAGTAGATCTCAGCTCATCAAAGTGTGAGCGAGCAAAACAAAACAATAAACAACAAAGTGCAAAGAGGGCTGCTGAATTGTCAACAAGAGAAACAATTTTCATGCTTGATGTAATGTCCATTTGGAAAATTCACAAGATGCTAACAACCTAACACAGGGCGCTTGTCTGCCCAAAGAGAATTTGCAGCAAGTGAAAAAATGCTGAACTAACAGATGCTCTCTTAATAAGGAAATAAGATAAGAAATATTAAATATGCTAAAAATCTAGGGGAAATTGGTAGAGCATAGTAAAAATATGCGATATTCCTTCAGAATATATTTAAAATCATTTACAGCCACAAATTTAATATAACCGCTTTGATCCTGCTCTGTTTACAGGGTATTAACGCACCCACAGTGCAGCACAGGAATGCAGCAGAGAAAAGAAAGAGAGTGAGTGAGAAAAGAAAAGTAAAGAAAAGTATTTCCCTAGAACATATACTGAAAACGAAACAGAAATTTTGTTCTCAAATGGCTGGCGCTTGAACGAGGACTTCTGCTGTTGAGCTGCAAATAATGGGAATTAGGGAGAGAATGAGCATGATGAGGTCTAAATGCACTTACGAAATTTCCATTCGCATGCGATTTAACACGGACTCGACTGGCCATTGAGAGCCAATTTTATAGTTGAAATTCTATGAGAGTTTTGTATACTCTCTTCAAAGATAATACTCTCAGTCAGCACTCGCTAAATCCTTCATTGAAGCAGAGTATTTAGCCTGAAGTAATTGCAATAGACTTCAATTTGTGGGCTTGTGGCCATAGTAAATGTTAGTGCTTGGCAAGTGTTGGAAAATGCGCCAAGTGTGGGCAACAAAGCAAATCAACAATTGCACACAGCACGCGTGGCTCCCCGCCACCCACTTGCCGCCTCTCGGTCTGGGCAAAATGTTTTCCATTTTTGCCCCATCAACCCGGACATTGATGCTCCATGTGCTAGCTGGCTGGCTGAAGGTCAGGCATATTGATTATTTCGAATTTCATTAGCTGGCGAGTCAAAGTCAAAGCCGTGTAGAGCTTGGAATTATGATGCTCTGCCTGGCGTTCTTATGCACTTGTCCATATGCTGCACTCTGGACAGACAATGGGCAAGGGATAACCAGCTGCTGCTGCTGGCAAGGATACGAAAAGTGCTTGGCAGGGAGTGGGGAGTGGAAAGTCGTTGCGCTGTAGCGCTTTCTGCGCTCTCAGGATTTTAATGGGCTTGTGATGATGGTGTCTGGTTAGTGTAGAAGGTTAACGCGGCTGCATCACGCAGCTGCAAATGCAAATCCCCTCGGCCCAGACCCAGACCCAGACCCAGAGCCGGGGCCAAGTTGAAAGTTTGAGGTCAAGCCCAAGTACAGAAACCACTTAAAAGTCGCTACGTGCGCCAAGTTGTGAAACGTAAGACGCTGCAACCGGATACAACTTATTGCCATATTGATGCAGCGCAAACTCAGCTGTCAGTTAAATTATGAAAGCAGCCCGAGGAGGCGCTGTCGCGGCGTTTTCTACATAAACTATGCTTTGTGCCGCCAGTATGCAGCTGCTAATTAAATTCCTCGTAGACTCTGGACTGACCTTACTCTCGCACCACCACCACCACCACACTCTACTATTTCCAATTTCAATTTCAAAGTCAAATGTGCGACGGCGGTGCGGTGGGGGGGCGGTGGCCAGAGTGACTTCAAAGCGCGCGCCAACACAATTCCATACGCTTTTGACCCAATTTATTATGGCCAAATACACACACACACACATATGCCTGTATGTAGGGAGAAAAAAAAACAATCAAATTAATGCTTCGCACTTCATAAATCGGGCATTGAAAATGAACAGATTAAAGGTCTGGCCAGCGAATTTTCATTTTCATTTTCATTTTCATTTCATATTCAATTTTTTCTATTTTCTAAACTAAAAATACAACAAAGTCGCTTTATAAATACATTAGCACCTCAATGTGCTCGGGATATATATATGTATATACTTTATATATATATATATAGATACCTCTGTATATCTGACATTCAAAACAAACAAGATATTATGTGTGTGTGAGTGTGTGTGTGAGTGTGTGTGTGTGTGTGCTTTAATATGAAAAAGGCAGATTAGGCAAATTGGCTTTTTGGCTTAAGGCTAATGGCTAATAGCAAATGGCATATTCTCAGGTGGAAATTCGTGAGCACCTTTTACAATTGAGCAATAAAAATAAACATTTCACATTTAATTTAAATACAAATTTAAATGTCCAACAAGCTGAACGAGATTACGTTTCACTGATTGAATTTTTCAAGATATTTAAATGAATATTTATAGAATTTAAAGATTTTTAATTTTGAAATTAAAAAACATGTGAAATTGTAAATATTTTTAATTTGTATATTTAACTTAATTTAAAAGGGAAAAATCAATTTTTTTTTCTTTTAATTTACAAATTTAAATAGAAATAAATGAGTATACCTATATTAAATAAAAATTTTTGTATAAGTGTATTAATTAAATGCTAATAGACAAATTATAATTTATTTTAACATATTATATATTATTTAATAATTTTTTTTTAATTCTAATTCTAAACTATCAACTTAAAAAAATATGAAAAAAACAAAAATTGTTCAGATATATAAAAAAAAATACAATTGATATATTTGATTAAAAGTTTAAATTGATACAGTTAATACACATACTCGAATATGTAAATTAAATTGCTGTAAAATTAGGGTGTATAAAATATATATTGTTATTTATATTATTATTAAAATTTGTGTTTATTTATTTTTTAATTTAAATTATTATGTAATATTTTATTTTTATTTATAATATTTTTAAATTAATTTTTATTTATTTATTTATTATTTTTTTTATTAAAAATCAATTTGGTATAAAGTTATATCATAAGTTTAATGGGAGCATTTATTAAATTTAATGTAAGAAAAGATGTTTTTTGTTTTATCTTTCTTTATGTTTTAAATCAAAGTCACATTTAAAAAAAATGAAATACATTTTATTTATACATTTATTACAAGCGAGTTTCAAAAATGTAATCTTGAGATGAAATAAATAAAATAAAAAATACCGAAATACCGAAAAACAGAAGCTGCTTGCTGTTGCTGCTCGACTCTTACTCATCGCATAAGAAGTTTATCTCTGGTTTTATCAACATATTCACACACATATAAATATTTATTCAAGCATAAAATAAAAGCTTTTTATGTGAACATAAATTAATTAACTGGCATATATATTTATATGTGTGCCATAAGTTAAATTATTTATATTGAAGGCAACTTTAAAGTTGAAATGCATTTACATAAATGAATATAAATGTGTGTATTATTTATTTAGAGTATAACACTTTCTTATCAAATTAGCAACGTGAAAATGTTTTGAATGGAACAGCTTGATAAGCTAACATTGATAAAGCGGATAAGCGTGGACAAATAACAATTATTACTATATAATATTAAGTCAGGGCACAGCTTCTGTTTAGTTCTCCATTCAAATTCACATGCAAAAGACGATGACGACGACGACGACGACGACGACGATGAAAATGTCGATAAATGTTCAAAGTTTCGTATATACTACTATTCTGCTTGTGGGATACTCTGCCTCAGCAGCCGTTGAAGATAAACAGGTGAGTCGAGCAGTCGTAAATCCACATTCAAATTGTGCCAAATTCCTTCATTTGCAGCCGAACAATGTGCTGCAGAGTAAAACCATTCACATTGTGGATGTCAATGGAAGTGCGGGCTCTATGCAGATAAATGCAACATATAAGAATATAAATACACTAAATATTGCAAATGCAAATCAGAGTCTGTTGGCGGATCTCATTGGCACAGGTCTCATAAAATCTCCAGTTGCTCCGGCAGCAGATGTGACGGCAGTCATCAGCGAGCTAAAAGCTCAAATAAACCGTCTGAATGCCTCTGTGAACTACTTAGAGAATTTGCTGACATCGCACCTAGCTGAGATGGAGCGGGAGAGGGAGAGGGAGAGGAGGCCAAGTGGTTGCTCTGCGATCGAGAATGTAAACAGTGTTCAGCTAATACAGATTCCTGGCTATGCTCCATTTCGAGTGCTCTGCGATTCGGATGTCGAGTGGATTGTGATACAGCGTCGCTGCGATGGCAGCATTGACTTCTATCGAAACTGGCAAGCCTATCGCAATGGATTTGGCTACTATCAAGGTGAATTCTTTCTGGGCCTGGAGTACATACATCGGCTGACCACATCACGGCCCTATGAGCTGTACATCGAGCTGATTGACTTTGAGAATCGCATGTTCTATGCACGCTACGACAACTTTCTCATCGGCAGCGAACAGGAGCAATATATGCTCAAGTCTCTCGGCACGTACAGCGGCAATGCCGGTGACTCATTGAAATATAATCTCTATGACAAGTTCTCGACGTACGATTACGACAACGATGCTTGGTCGGGCGGCAGCTGTGCCAGCTATTATGAGAGTGGCTGGTGGTACAACTGGAATGCAAATAGGTGAGTGTGAAGAGCTACTAAATAACGATTATCGATTCTAATTACTAACTAAATCTTTCTACTTGCCGTCAAGTAACCTCAATGGCAGATACATAAAGGGTGGCGAGAAAAGTGTAAAGGGCATCTGGTGGTACACACTGAATGGCTACTATTCACTAAAATCTGTCGGAATGTTCATTAGACCAAAGTACACACTACTCTGAGCTTAGCATACAATGTAAACTGATAATACATATAAAAAAGTCTGGCGAAAATACAAATAAATTATGCGATTTATAATAGAAGAAATGAAACAAATGTTTTATTTGTGTGTGTGTTTGTGAATTCAGGGTATATTGGTTTTGTTAAGAAGTATGCAAAAGGCAAATTTCTATATATTTTTTGATCCCCTAGAATATAGAATATTTAAATAAACAACTCGATTGATACGCTTTTGTTTATATGCTAGTCAGTCATACCCCAACAGCAGTTTCACTGGTTATACACTCCCGCTGACACTTGTTCAATTATTTGAAATATAATCGCCCTTACACTGAACCAGAGAGCTTTAGTGTTTATAGTGCATATTGCTGCATAAGCAAAAACCAAATTTGATAAGCCCCTGTATAAAGCGAATTCGTTGTTCAGACAAACAATATTCGCGTTCTTTCAGTCGGTCAGTGCACATCGAACATGAGAGCTCTAGACTTGGGTATTTTAAAGCTTTTTCTGCTTATATTATTGGCAGCTAGTTATGATTGTCAAGAAGCTGATGTGAGTACACTATATTTAACAAGATTAGCAATTGTTTTAATCATTTGTTTATATAATAAATATGTAGGACAACTCAACAGCGACATGTAGTTCGGGCTGCCTGCTTGAGATGAAACCGCTGTTTAAGAGCACCCGGGAAACAAGCGACAAATTGAAAGCTTACGAAGTGTCTATGCTGGAAAAGGAGAAGAAAACTGCGAAAATACAGAAACAGCTAAATGCCATACAAGTGCAACAATCAAGGATTAAAGATGACCTAATGAAGGTGTCTAACAAAGCACAGTGCAGCGATCAAAATAAGAAATCAATCGAATCGATGAAAGCCCAATTGGATGCCAATACAGAAACACTTAGAGTAGTACTCAATGAAATTGCCAGCTTGAACAGTTCGATTTCCGACTCGTGCTATAAGGAGCAGGCCATAAATTGTATGCCCTTCGAAAACTCCAATGATGTCCATGATATATTTATCAATGGCTACGGCAATGTCTCTGTGCGATGCAATGCCGAAACAGCTGGAAGCGGTTGGTTGGTGGTGCAGAGACGCTTCAGTGGAAACGTTGATTTCTACCGCAACTGGACTGAGTACAAGCAGGGCTTTGGCGATTTGAACGATGAGTTCTTTATTGGACTCGAGCCACTGCATCATTTGACCAAATCTCTGCCCTACGAACTATATGTAATGCTCGTCGATTTCAATGACAATATCCGTCATGCTCGCTACGACAACTTTCTAATTGGCAACGAACAGGAGGAATATAAGCTCAAGTCACTGGGCACCTATACTGGAAATGCTGGCGATTCATTGTCATACAATCTGCATGACAGCTTCACCACCTATGACCGTGATAACGATCGTTGGCCTCAAGGCAATTGTGCCGAGTATTACCTTAGCGGCTGGTGGTACAACCTCTATGGCAACAGGTAGATCTATACTCGATTTCATTTAATTGTTTTATTGACAACATCTCATTTGATTGCAGCAACCTCAACGGCCGATACTTTAACGAAAGTATTAATAGTGAGCAGGGCATTTGGTGGTATGATTGGCAGGGCTATTATTCATTGAAGGCCGTTCAGATGATGATACGACCCAAATATACATCGATGTAAGTTTAAGAAAAAATATTAAATAATGATTAACATTTACAATGAATTTATGTTATTTTTTGTTAAAATGTGAAAGTAATTCGATTATTAAAGGCACTTTATATATGTATATAATATATGATATTGTCTAAATAAAGAAATATCGATATAAATAAAAATATTTTAAAATTATACTACAAATATGTATTTGGATCTTATTTCTATTTTTATATAATTACAAATTTATATATTTTTTTTGTTATATTTTATTTTCATTAAAAATTAAAATAATATCATCTAATTAATATTATCTATTAAATATTTTATTATATTTATATACTGAATATATTTTTCATAAAATATTGCTTACTTTTGTTTTGATTTACTTTTATTATTATTTTTTTAATAACTACAATGTAAATTTTGACATGCTAGCATTTAATGCTAGCATTTTATTTTTCAATAAATGTTTACTTTTTAAAATTTTTATTATACAGTAAAAAAGCTTTTAAATATATATGAATATATTATCTATGTAATTGAAAAATCAATTCGTAATGTTTAATATTGTGTATTATTTTTTAAATCTAAAATATGTCTATCTATCGGTTTGATTTGCAAGTGCAATTGATTTATATATATTTCAATAATACAATTATAATCTTTATTACGTTTCACTTGGAGTAAAACATAAATGAGTATGCAAATAATAATCATTGTAGTTTATATTTCTGTCAAACAATGAAGTTCACTTGAACAAAATCTTGTAAACATTGTATGGCTTGGTCTCTATGAAAAGCATCAATTGAATATGTTTTCCACAAGACTTATGAATCGTCTCAAAGCATTTTCTTCTCTGCATGTCACTGCAGCTGCAGCACTGTTTGACATTTAGTCAAACAATTATGTGCCCTAGCATAAAGTCTCTGTCAATGGAAAATATGGTCTACAAGGCTATCGAGCAAAGTGTTCGGCTGCTCATAAAATTATTCTGAATGCATTAGGGTTCAATAGGTGCTTGGGGCCAAGGCTACATGCGCGTCGAGCAACTTTGCATAATCCATAATTTTTGCATTGCCAATTGCTCTTTCACTTTGGTGGCAGCTTTGACACTCACACACACACACACAGGCACACATGCACACTTACATACGCTTGGCACACCCCTTTGGCTGCTTTGCAGATCCAGCTGTTTCAAGCCAAAATGCGCCAAATGTGCCGTTAAGGAAATTGCTCAAATTTTGCGGCCAAATTGAAAAGTTCTTCAACAGTTTTTTTTTTTTTTTTTTTTTTGCACTCTTCTTCTTTTTTTGCAATTTTTTGTTCTTGTCTAGCGGGTGGACCAGCACTGGCTGCACTTGTTGTGGTTTGTGTTTTATTATGTTTTATTCTACACTCAGCTTTTTGAGCGCATGGCTGCCTGATTGCCACCATTTCGATACTTGACTGAGAAAATTGAAAGTTTTCTCCATTTTGTTTGTGTGCGCGCTGGAAATTCCGTGGCCATTCGCCCGTTGCAGTACTCCATTTTCATATTTCTGTTATTTTTTTTTTCACTCACTCTCTGCTGTTTTTTTTGCATACGAACTAAACTAAAAATTTATAAACTATTTCGATTTGGTGTGCAGTGCCTTTTCTCGCCTGTAATCCGCTTCAGTATCAAATTGCTCAAAAGTGCAAAAGTTGTTGACTCGACCAATAAATTTGTGAATTGCTTTCAGGTTTACATTTCGCTAGCTGCAGTAATTGGACGCCAAGTCACGCCTCGGCCTCATATCAAGCTCGATGCATGCAAATCACATCGTATCACAATTGCAGCCAGTTGATTGAGTGTTATATTCAGTAAACGAACCGATTGAAAATTAATTTGAGTAAGCTATAAACAATTGTGAGGAGACGTAAGTGTGTAGCAAACGAAAATTAAAGAGTTTTATTACAAGGCAAGGCAAGGCAATAATATATTGACTTTGGTAAAAATTGTGTTTTCTTTTGGATTAACCAAATTAAATATAATAAATATATATAAAATGTAATAATATCATGAGTTGCCTTAACTTATTGCCTAAACTTATATGCAAATATTTATATATACATTTTATAAAACTAAAATAATATTAGCTAACTTTCTTTTTCGCTAATAAAACATTCTAAAATTCTTCAATATAGTTAATCTTTATAAACTTCAGCTAATATAAAATTCATAAAATATTCCTTTAGCTTTCTCTCAATAATATCAAACCAAATCTAACCAAATTCAACACATACGAAATCAGAAAATGTAATAAGAGCTTGTGCGATTCAACTCAGAGTTAGCTTAATATTTTATCACACAAATTGTCGGCTTAGCTGTGGCCCAAAAACTCGAGTCACTTCCATTGTCGTCGGCTGACAGGTCAAACTCAAATCGATCAGGGCTGTCGGCAGAGGATGGCGCCATGTGAATGAACCTTTTGGTCAGACGACTTCCGTAAACAAAAGCCACGCTAACTGCTTGTCTTCCTCTTGGTCAATGTTTTCACTGTTATTTTGTTTCCTTTATATCAGCTCGCCTTTTTTTTTTCTGGCATTCCTTGGCATAAACATGCCTCAAATATGTTGGTCATATAAATGGTTCACGTCATGCTTTTAGGCAGCCAGCGCCGCCTAAAACTGCCCAGCAAAAAAAAAGAGAGAGAGAACGAAAGAAAACGAAAGAAATTGCTGCCAATGACCAAGTCCACGTAGTAAATAAGTTACGAGCCCAGTGGGCATGGCCAAATAGAGCCGCCCACATTGTACTTGTACGTGCACTTCTTGTGGGGCCCCAGCCGTAGTCATCAATTACGTGAAGTGCGTGAAATGTTACACAAATTGCAGGCGTTAATAAGACGCTGCACGGCTCTAGCTTCTTCCACTACTCTGGGACAGCTCAAAGGAGCGTCCAAGTGGGCCGTCAACGGCGTTGATTGAATGAAATGCTAAAAGGCATACAAATTGCAGCTGATTAAACGCGTCACACTTAAAGCAAAGCAACGAAAGTCGAAAAAACCAAAAAACCAAAAAACCTTGGACTCACATTTCAACGCAACGAGATAGTATCTTAATTACCCACCCAAAGCCAACACACACATACATATACATATATATATACCCACACACACTATTACATGCAGTATTATCAGCAAGTCATTGACCCAGCCGCAAAAGCAGAAAATTTTGGTCAAGTCTTTAATATTTTGTAAGGAAATGCTTAGACTTCCTCACAGATTCTGTTACTCAGCGCTGATGACGTTCTTCATATCATATTTCATATACACACTATAGCAAAGAATATAGAAGCGTAACTACATAATTTTCAAATAATCTACAAAGTAAATATTTTTAGAAAAAATATTTTAATATTTAATTAAATTTTTATTAATTTTTCATTTAATTTTGTAAGCTCTTTAAAGTTCTGCAAGTAAATATTTTATACTTATTTTTAAATTCTCTATCTGCATAATGAGATAAATATATGCTTAAAATATATTTAAATTAAATAAAGAAATTAATTAATAATTAATTAATTAATAACTAAAATTTATAAATAAATAAATCAATATAAATAAATATAAACATGAAACCCAAATTATTAAAATTATTATTATTACTTTTTTTTAAATATGAATATACTTGATTTAAATATTTTCAATATTAATTTTAATATGTATATGTAAATTTTTTTGATTTGTTAAATTTTATTTATTTATTTATTTTTATTTTTTATTTTTTTTTTTTTGCTACCCCTAAAATAAACCCAAATTATTATTATTATTATTCTTTTTTATACCCTGAACCCATTTTCAATGGGAAATCAGGGTATAATGGTTTTGTTAAAATGTATGTAACAGGCAGAAGGAGGCGTGGCAGACCCCACAAAGTATATATATTCTTGATCAGGGCGACGAGAAAAGTTGATTTAGCCCTGTCCGTCTGTCTGTCTGTCCGTCTGTCCGTCTGTCCGTATGTTTGAACGCGTCGATTTCCGAACCTATGATAGCTAGAGACTTGAATTTTTTTTTTAAAATGACCGTATATACAGCGCGGATGTCGAGTTTAGCTTAAGAATTCGATAAATTATCCCGTTATTATTCCGAAGATACAATAGCTACTTACTTACTTTTTTTTTAAATGTCCGTATATAGCACGCGCATATCGAGTTTATTACAGAATAACGATAACTCGTCCGTTGACATCGGAAGGACCAAATACATCGATTTACATCAAAATATTGTGGGGTCATACAAGGATCAAAGGACATTCATGGTAGATCAAATCGACAAAACTCAGCCGCATCCTTGCAGATCCTGGCGTGTGACATCTCACATAGTGCATAATGTCAAGGAGTACAAATTAGCCAAAGGACATACAGATCATACTTTTATTGTACAAGTTATACAAGATTTCTTCTGGTATAAGCATTGGGACGGAAATTTTACAAGTCCTTGGTTCTTAGATAACATACTAATCCTTTGCAGGCAAACATTGGCGCTACTCCTCGTGAGTCTAAAACACCAATTACTTTCGTCCTGCGTAAGGATATAGCTGAATAGGAGCTATTTTTCTAAAAGTTTTTTTTCTTACCTGCAGTCTGCAGCGAACAAAAATGCTTTAATAAATCAAAAATAAAACAAAAATACAAAAAATGCACATCCCAAAAGTATGCAGCAAAAACTTGCAAATTTGTGTATGGTTGGTGAATAAATAAGCTGCCGCTTGAAAGTATGCAATACAATTTAAATGAACTGCAATTGACGATCGTTTTAAACGTAATTTTGATATTTATTTATTTTTTTTTTTCCAGCTAAAATATGTAGTTAAAAATGAATTGAAAAATATGATTTTTTTTTTAATGTATTTATATTTATTTAAATAAATTTCATTACTGAGCTAAAATAAAATATGTTGTTTCTTTCTCTTCCAATACAAAGCGAATTCTCCGAGTTCCTCACGTCTAAGTTTTTAAGGCATAACTCCACCATATCCTTTCGCAGGACAAAAAAAAAATGATGCGTTAGGATCGTGTGAGCCATTCGCATCGATCCCCATCAAAATATTGGGGGGTTATCTAAGAGTCCAGGACTTGAAATGCCGAGCGGGCTCGGCAGCTAAGGAAATCACCCAAAACACGCTAAAACGCCAATATCTCGTTAACCGCCAGGACGATTTTAATGTTCTTTGGCCAGTTGGTAGTCCTGGTGACCCCATTTAGTGTGCTGTCAAATTTGCCAGGATACGCAAGGATACGGCTGAGCTAGAGGCAGTTTTCTCTGCACAAAAAAGTCCCTATTTATCCGTTGTTAAAAGGACTTTCGTCCTTCTACTTTCATATTCGTCATCAGTGGCCTAAGGACTTTCTATGGTAAAAAAGACAAGCTGATAGTCCTTCAAATAGCCAAGTTAAGGTGGCAGTTGGCCATTTTTCGACCAAACCCCTTGCAAAAATTTGGGATACAATTTTTTATGGAATCCTCAAAATCCTTGAATGCCAATCGATAGCTGAGTTGCTCACAAGCTCAAAATGGTATGTCCTTACAGGATCGTCAAGGATATGACTGAGTTATGGCTATGCAAAGAATATCCTGATATAGAAAATAAGCTCTAACTTGGTCATATCCTTGCAAATTTTGATAAGACTCGATGCGTTGACATCGGAAGGACCAAATACATCGATTTACATCAAAATATTGGGGGGTCATCTAAGGATCAAAGGACATTCATGGTAGATCAAATCGACAAAACTCAGCCGCATCCTTGCAGATCCTGGCGTGTGACATCTCACATAGTGCATAATGTCAAGGAGTACAAATTAGCCAAAGGACATACTGATCGTACTTTTATTGTACAAGTTATACAAGATTTCTTCTGGTATAAGCATTGGGACGGAAATTTTACAAGTCCTTGGTTCTTAGATAACATACTAATCCTTTGCAGGCAAACATTGGCGCTACTCCTCGTGAGTCTAAAACACCAATTACTTTCGTCCTGCGTAAGGATATAGCTGAATAGGAGCTATTTTTCTAAAAGATTTTTTTCTTACCTGCAGCGAAAATAAATCAAAAATAAAACAAAAATACAAAAAATGCACATCCCAAAAGTATGCAGCAAAAACTTGCAAATTTGTGTATGGTTGGTGAATAAATAAGCTGCCGCTTGAAAGTATGCAATACAATTTAAATGAACTGCAATTGACGATGTAATTTTGATATTTATTTATTTTTTGTATATACCCTGAACCCATTGAAAATAAATTAAATTATATCTCCTACATCTTTTGAGCTAGAGTCTCCAAATTTTAAACGTAGGCTCATATATACTTTTTAGAATTTCGGTTTTTGTTATAATTTACCCCCCACCCCTATATCCACCCCCTCACCCTCACCTTTGTAAAATGCGTATTTCAAATACTAGAGACTTGAGATTCGGCACATACACGCATAGTAATGATATAATCACAATCTAAAAGTTTCATGAAGAACGTACTTCCACAGAAAAAGTTATTAAACAATTAAGTTTCCATGAGAAGCCCACACTGCAGCCCATGCGTGTTTATGCGTGCGTGCCTATATGTGCCTATGTATGTGTGTGTGTGTGTTTTTTGTAAGCAAAAAGACGCGGAGAACTATTGAAATATCAGTTCTCCGAAGGGTTCAGGGGATTTCCTAGTCGGGCAGTCTCGACTAGAGCTTTCTTACTTGTTTTTTTTTAAATATGAATATATATATTTTTAATATTTTAAATATTTTAATATTAATTTTAATATGTATATACATATACCATTTTTTATTTTTATTTTATTTATTTATTTTCTTTTTGCTACCATTCATAATAAACCCAAATTATTATTTTTATAATTTTTTGTTTGTTTGTTTTTTTTTTTTTTTTAATATAAAAACATATATATTTTTAAAATAATTAAAATATTTTTAATATTAATTTTTATTTATTTTTTTATTTAGTTAATTATTTATTCTATTTATTTATTTATTTGTTGTTGTTGCTGCCCTTAGTGACCATTAAATCTATAAATATTAATATATTTAATACACTTTCTTTTACCCACAGGGTATCATTTGGTCGCATTAGCTGACCTGGTTTCTATTACTAAATGAGTTTCTTTTAAGGCGACAAAACGATAACAATTTCCTGTTTGCGTAAACTTTACGCTCTCACACTTTCGCGCACTTTCACAGCACAGGCTCGAGGCCGTCGAGCCTCGGACCGCAAACACCACAGTAGAAACGGAAAACATTAATTACATAGACCACACTAACACACACACAAAGTTACACTCACTCACTCACACACACAGTCAAACATTCCGACTTTGGCACACTTATTGTATAGAGACTCGGGCTGCACACCTGGGCGTATACGCAACAATGACAACAATTTGGGCCACATCGGCTGCCTACAATGAGCACTGAGCACTCCAGCTCGCTCCGATCCCTCCGCCCCTGCTCACCCTGCTCTCCTGTGTGTGCAATTCAAGTTTGTTTTTGTGCCTCGTCTCTAGTGCTTTGCATTGTTTGTGCGTTCGCAGTTATTTATACGGGAGGGCGCCACACAAATGCGTCAGCCTCCATTTGGGCTGCGTGTGCGCCACTTTCTTCTTTTTTTTCCCCCTACTTCCTGATGAGCATTTTATTTGCTGACCATAATTGTGCCTGGCCTAGAGACCACAAAGATTTGTCATTGCCATTCAGACACCATGAAATGTGTTGAACGTGTTTTCTTTGAGAGTTTCTCATAACAAGCTCGCATACAAGGAAAACAAGTGGAAGTGCTTTAGTTGCACGGGCGCGACTTGAAGATATTCTGCGAGCCAATACAACGTGGCCTTTTAATTGAATTCCATCAATCAATCAATACAAACAGCAATGATTCTATTTTTCTTTTTTTGGAAATTGACAATGTGGGAAGGAAAAACTTGAAGACCTTAAAGATGTCCTAGATAGATAAGAAAGTTTTTGTAGACTCTCACATGCAAGCCTTAAAGCGTTTCGACTGCTTGCTTAAAGTCTGTAAAGCAGTGAATAAAGCAGGAGGCCACACAGGCTGAAGAGTTTTCAAAAGGCATTGCATACAAAATAATACAATAAGGGCATAAACAAAATAGATAAATAAAAAACAAACACAAATAAAGAATAAGAGTTCAAAGAAGTTAAGCTCTTCAGCTGAGTGTTAATGATCATAGTAGACTCTCACATGCAAGCCTTAAAGCGTTTCGACTGCTTGCTCTAAGTCTGTAAAGCAGTGTATAAAGCAGGAGGCCACAAAGGCTGCAGAGTTTTCAAAAGGCATTGCATACTTTTCAGCTGTGTGTTAATGATCATAGTAGACTCTCACATGCAAGCCTTAAAGCGTTTCGACTGCTTGCTCTAAGTCTGTAAAGCAGTGTATAAAGCAGGAGGCCACAAAGGCTGCAGAGTTTTCAAAAGGCATTGCATACTTTTTAGCTGAGAAATAAATCAGAGGCAAGATGATTTTATTAGCTTTAATAATAAATAAAATAATACAATAAGGGCATAAACAAAATAGATAAATAAAAAACAAACACAAATAAAGAATAAGAGTTCAAAGAAGTTAAGCTCTTCAGCTGAGTGTTAATGATCATAGTAGACTCTCACATGCAAGCCTTAAAGCGTTTCGACTGCTTGCTTAAAGTCAGTAAAGTAGTTACACGCTGAGGCGGAGAACGCCGCCAGCCGTGCTCTTGGAGGGAAGCCCAGTGCCGCAGGCGAATGATGCTAAATATCTTGGAGTGATACTGGATCGCAGGCTCACCTTTTCCAAGCACGTAACGGCGATTACAATGCGGTTACGTGCGGCAGTGAAGAAGCATTTTTGGCTTCTCTGCTCGCGCAGTAAACTGTCACTCACCAATAAGGTGACAGTTTATAAACAGATCATTGCGCTAATCTGGAAATATGGGTGCCAAATCTGGGGGCTGGCTTTTATTATATACAATATATATGTATATGTATATTTAACATTTATAACAACAATATTCCTACATCTACATACCCATCTCACAGACCCTCATCTAGGGTATTATTGTATTGCCTGCGTGCCTCCAAACACAAGTATTATGTTACTTGTAATGAGCTTTCGTTTCATGACATTTGAGTGGTTTCGCTTGGTCAGCTGCTTTATTTTTTCTATATTTAATTTGTTTTGTTTAGAGACAAATTATTGTGGTTTTTGCTTTATTATTTTCATGTTTATAATGATTTTTGTGTGGTGAATAATATATTGATTGATAAATTCGAGGAAATTCAAGTAATTTTTCTTCTGATTACCTAGTTACTTCAAATGGCAATTAATATAGGAATTTAACGTAATGATTACGAATTAATTTCTACAGATTTACAAGCATGTTGCGGCGTCTTCAGTTGCAAATTAATTAAACAAGCTTAAATTAATTAAAAGTTTTACAACACTTGGTGTGTGTGTTGGTTAAAAGTCAACTTTTTTTTTTTTGGTTTTTTCTTCTTTTTTTTCATGTTACCATTTGGCAACCTCATTTAAAATCCCAGCCGCGAATTGCGTTGAAAACTTTTGCCAGAATTCCAAATTAAATGCGAAAACCAACTGGGACTCATATATACATTCAAGAAACATGAAAAAAAAAGAAAGCAAACAAAAACTGTAGGCTCCCAAATCATTTCAACATCAACAGAAACCGAACGGCCTCAAATAGAAAATATGCAAAAATAAATAAAAAATGCCAAAAGGCGATATCCATAAGCCGTGGAACGGGCGCAGACAACAATAAACGAATGGGCCAAACGAATTGGACAACGGTACAAATTCTCCACCGGCTCACTGGCTGGGCCATTAGTCATTATTGACACATTCCTTCCGCCTTTTTCTAAGCCACTTCGCCAATCTGGCCCAGCGTCGATTCGCCAGTCTCCAGTTTTCTGTGTACTCTGAGAGGAGTTTTTCTTTTTTTTTTTTTTGCGGCAACTGAAACTGTTTAGCTGCTGCTGCTCTTAAGTGATATTTCCGCTTGAGTTACCATATTATTTGTGTTTATCTTCCACATCGACTCGTGAACATGTTTTTTGCATATATGCGGGAGTAACTGACCTCAGAAAATTGTGCTACTCGCTTTTTATTTAAATTGAGATAATGCCAAAGGCGCATATAATTAAAAATAATAAATTAAGCCAGAGATAAAGTCTATTGTTTATTAAAATAACTACAAATATGTTTTACTGTACTTTAGTCTATTTTTCCAGGGTATTTTCTAGTCGTTAGTCCATTCAAATTTTGTGCAAGAAATAGAGAAAATGCTGCAGGTCGGTCTTTGCTTTCCTTGCGTTGGCGGATTACAGTTCAATGATGTATGCTGTTAATTTGCCCAACAACAGATGAGAATCTCAACTTTCGGCTAAACAATCAACAACAACAACAACAACAAAACTAAAGTTTAGTTTTTGTAAGGCTTAGCCATTTGATGTTTAATTTAAGGCCAGTTCGTGAACACAAAATAAAAATAGAAGGCAAAGTTTAAGGTAACGAAAGTATTGAAAGTTTCAGCAAGCAGAATGAAATTGGACTCAGAAAAAGATTGCGAAACTGATATGATTTTGGTATATATAAATGAACATGTGCCTCAAATATCAAATATATATATATTTATGTATACCTAATATTTCAATATGAATATACATATATACTAAAGATATGAATATAAAGAATGACAGAGCTAAAGAGCTGTAAAAGATATTGAAAGTCAGGATTCTACAATATATTTATAGGAGAATTGTATGCTTAGACGCTTTTATGATACAGCTAATGCCATATGATTCTAGTCTTCTCTTTCAATGAGAAGGAGAGCTTAAATATATTTTTAAATATGTATATTTATATCAGTGTAAGAGACAAGCCCTCATTGGTTTATTTTTATATGAACCTGAACAGTATTTATAAATGAAAATTTGTAGATATTATTCTATAAATATGTATATATAAATGAATAATTTTAGATATTATCCTATAAATATGTTTTTATAGCAATGCCTGCATTACATAAACACAAATTGTGTTCACTCAAGAGCTGCCCTCACTGCTCCTCTCTTCAATTCATTTTTAAGCAATTATTTGCGCCCAGGCGAACAATGAACTCTCGTTAGATAAACACAAAGCTTAGCACACGATTAAACCTTAATCATGTTCGACTTAATTAAATTAGATATTTACAAAATAGATTTGAATAGCATAGCAAAAGATACGAACTAGCACAATGTGCCGTGGATCATTCAATTTTAATGTCCACTAAGTGCAGATTTCAGTTCAAATAACAAATAACAACAAATGCTCCAAATAGTTATACACCCAAACACACACATACACACACACAGACAATTTTGTGTATGCATTTAAATCGAGTGTAAATGTTTATTTAATCGTGCACAGAGCAAAAAGCGAACTACAGCAACCGAGTTTATTGTGAACCCAATTAAAGCAACGCCTCGTTGGTTAGTTTTGTTGGTTTGGCTGTGCTCTGGTTTGTTGGTTGGTTAGTCTGGTTTCCTGGCTGGCTGGCTCTGGGTATAGATGGCAACATAAACACACACAGACACACACATACACTATTGGAAAACAACAAAAGCGAAAGCAAAAGGCAGTGCGGAAAAATGTTGCCGATTCCTGTTACAAAATCAACTAAAACAACGAACACAAAAGAAGCCGCTAAGTAAACACCCAACATTTACAACAACAACAACAACAACAACAAATATTACAAAGTAAATAGAATGAAATGCCAGTTAGTTGCACAGTTGTTCAGTTGGCCAAGTTGTTCACATTGTTCTTGGCTTGTAAGTTTTGCCAAGATACAAAATTGCAATGCTAAAGTACGGTTAAAAGCGACTTGCCTTGCAGTAAGTCGAGCGTAGCCAGGCAACGATAATAGTAAAGAGCGAGCCAACAAAAGGCCAGCGCTTAACTCAAATCACAGCCTCCACGGATTTGCTTCAGGTCATGCGCCTCCCTTCGCCTCATTGCGCTTAAATTGGAAGCGAAAATATTTAGCATAATTAAATGTTACTCGAAATGCCAAAATAATTGTTAAGGTGACAGCATAATGAGTTGCCCAAGCACCCTAAGCCACCCAAACCATTCACCCATGCTCAGGCCAGCAAGTCAGCCAGCCAGCCAGCCAGTCAGCCGTGCTTTGCGCAGCTGTCTTCAAAATGGAAATTGATTGAAGCCCGGCCGGATAGCTGTAAGTAATTGAATGCGAAAGACGGAAGTGGGTCGCAAGCGGCTGCTGAGGCCCGAAGGTCAAGTGGCAGCAGGTGCTAAAGTGTTAAAAACAACTAAATATCCTCAAGGTATTGAACTGCAGACACGAAATTAACACCTAACAACAAAATTGCACCGCTTTGACTTAGCCTCTGCTGCTGCTGCTGCTGCTGCTTTGACTAGTCAGCTCAATATTCTGGCCAAGGCAAAGGCCTGCGGCTGACTTGTAGACTGGCTTGACTACAGTGCCAGGCAATAAATTTCGGCTGCCTTAGACATATCTGAAGTGCAAACACACATATTGAATAGACAATCAAATTCAACGTCCATTTAAAGTATTTACTACAGTAAATGTTTGTTTCACTTCAATGAAGACTGGGTCAGGTGTTCAGAGAATGTGAAACAATTAATTTACCCATGCATGCATACATTTTAAGCGTGCAGCGCCTGTGGCACATGAGGCGAAAGTTTTTTGGCTTAGATAGCTTTCAAAGGTTTGTAGTTAACAGCACAATAAACAAGTCTTTATCTTTTCAAATGCGAAAATAATGCTGTGGGCGTTGCTGAAGAAGCTCAACTCTGTTTGCAATGCTCGACTAGCAAATATACTTATAATTATAATATATATTAAATTTTATATATATTGATGTTGATAGTAAATATATCAATATCGTAAGTAATATCGTAAATAAAACCTTTATTTAATAGTTAGCTAAACGAATATTGTAAGGTAAGTACAACAAATCAAGTAAGTAAAAAAAATATCGTATCGTAAATAAGAAAAACGTCATATAGCAAATTAAGCAAATGTATATCGTAAGAAAACTGATTATCGTAAAGCGATCAACGTAACGCAAATTCGTTTTATTTGCGTTACGTTGATCGCTTTACGATAATCAGTTTTCATAAGAATAATAAATACCGTGTGGTAAGTAAAAAAAAAAGAATATCGTAGAATAAGACGAATATTGTATAAGTATCGTAAGTAAAAAATATATCGTATTGTAAGACAAGTATAATGACATCACGAGCTAAACGAATAGCACATCGTAAGAAACCTGCGAATATTGTATTGGAAGTAAAACGAATATCGTATTGCAAGTGAATATCGTATTATAAGAAAAACTAGTACAGTATAATAAGTAACAAATATTGTATAGCAAAAGGAATATCGTAGCATGAGTTGAACGAATACCATATAGTAAGTAAAGCCAATAACGTGAAAAAATGAATATCGTAAAACGAATATCGTAACGTAAACTGAAACTAAACCACCTCTCTCATTCGTCACAATGTACCCATGTATTTCTCACATTTTATAGAAGGGTATTTAAGGGCTAAAGGCCACTTGCCTAAGCTCTTTAAGTGGGCATTTCAGGGCACAAAGCAATGAAGAAGCATGCTGAATGCTGTGAAATAGAAATTGAAAGTAAATAGACGTCAAGTGGAATGTAGATGTACAACTGAAATGTTAGACATATTAGAGTGGACCAAAACCAAATTGCATTGCAAATCCTTTCTCCCCTCTCGCCGAGCTCCCACTTTCTATTTCATGCCAACAATCCGCATTTGGCCTCAATTTTATGAAAACATTTATGACACATGACGTTTGTACGTAATGTGAGAAATCTCAGCCATGTCCTTGACAAGTCGCACAAAATCGATTTCATATATTTGGTGTATGTCATGAGATATGCACAGACCACGACTACACTACGATTACACTCGACAAGCCAATTCTTTGCGGTCTTTGGTCTCTTGAATTCCAATTCAGCTCTTGAGTTTGAGCAAATTTGAGTCATTAAATTTTGAAGGGGCTTACGAACAAGTTGGCACGTTTCGACAATTCACGGCAACTCGACAAGTATATCAAGAGGCAGCAGCCAGGGACCGGGCGACTATTCAAATTGCGTAAAATGCAATTAAATGGCGCCCGAAAGTATGCCGCAACCTTTTTTTTTTGGTAGCTTATGCTAATGCATAAATTAGCTGCCTAGCACAACAATTAAAAAAGTTCCATACTAAAGTTAAACATTAGATTTGATGGCCGTACAACTTTTAAATTGCTTGTGATATTTCAAAGCCTAGACGGCAATTATCCAATGAGCCCAGCGAGATACGTATCGAATGGCACTCAACGGGTTTTATTTTTCGGTAATTAAAAGCGGCCATGGACAGACCGACTGACAGCAAAATATTATCTCGGTAGCAGCTTTTCGCTCAAGCGGATGTAGTATATATATTTTTTATGTTCTTTTTAACACTCGCTTCCGACATTTCAAATGTGCTAAAGGAGAAAATTTTGTGTTTTGAACACATTCAAGATGGGAATACAGATTTACTTGAGCAATTTGTGGAAGGTAAATAGAGGTTTGTAGGGTTGAGCATTAAATCGTTGTTTAATTCATTTTTAATATTATATTTCTCAAAAAATTAATGATCAATAGCAAAACTATAAATATCTTAGTTGCAATATAAAAATAAATTTGAGGCATGATTTCTAAAAAATAAAAAAATAGAACAAGTTAATAAAAAATAAGAAAAATATATATCCAAAAATAAAAATAAATAAATAAACAAACAAAAATATTTAAAATAAATAAAAATAAATTATTAAACAATTAAAAAAAAGTATTTGAAAAGAAAAAATATTACTATCAATAATTAAATAGATAAAATAATAATAATTAAAATTAAATAAAGAAGCAACCAAAAATATTTAAAATAAATAAAAATCAATTAGTAAATAATCAAAAAAATATTTAAAAAGAAAAATAAATACAAAAATTATAGTAATAATTAAAATGAATAGTAATTAAAAATAAAAAAATAAGAATAAATTAAAAAATAATCAAAAAATATATAAAATTGAATAAGAATAATTAGAAATAAATAAAAAAAGACAAAAAAAATCATAATAAAAATAAATAAAATTAGAAACAAAATCAATTAACGTAGCTGACCTCACTATGGTAGCGATAACGATCTAAAGTTAGTTCCACATTGAGTGCCCAGCTCTATAAAAATGCTTATCAAAATATCATAATTATTTATTTTACTAAGCGCTTTTCCTCTTCTACTTTCTTTACCAAATTTTCAACATATAAACAGTTGCAATAATATATTTGTTTTCCATTTAATTAGCAGCGCATCTGGCAGTCGATGAGCCATGCTTCTTGTGCTCATTATTCTGCTGGGCCTGACATTTATTTCAGCCATTACTCATACGCACCGTTCGACGCCTGGCAATGGCCATTCGATGCTGCCCTGATCAGCTCACCGGCTTACGTGATGGACCGTAATTACCCAACATAACAGTTAATGAATGAGTGACAGCAGCAAGTAGAAGATGAAGCAGAAGCTGCTCTTATGAAGTCAATATTAAGTAAACATGTAACGTGACTTGCTCCCCCTCTCAGAAGCTTTTTAAGGCAGAGCTATTGATTTTTGAGCATTAGATATGCATTTGTCTATGAATTAAGTTGAGGTTGCGCGCAGAATTGAAAAACGCCGTAGCGGTATTTTGTTAATTATTAGATTTGCTTTCATTTTTTTGTTGGGCGCTGGCACTTGAAATTCAATTAATTAGGCCACTAGGCTGAGGGAAGGCGGTCAGGGGAAAAAGTTGACGCTTTATTTCGGCACGTGATAAATTAATTTAAGCCAAAAGCGTTTCGTGTAATGTTTGCATATTGCGATGCTGTCCAGGTGCCACAACGACATGGGCGTGGCCACAGCACAGTAGTAACAAGTTTACAGCGCCAGCCACACCACAGCTAATTGAGTTGCGCTGCGACCAAATTGTAATACCAACAATTTTATTTGGCCAAATGAAGTTGGGAGCGATTTTGGCCATTGCACGCAATCCCATGTCGTCCCTAATTATCAAAATATTTGAATACTAAATGTAGATGAGTGCGCATCGGATCGCCAACACCAACACCAACACCAACACCAACAGCAGCAACGAAATCAATTGGGAGCACTTTAGAGCTGACCTTTAGCCCGGTGCTAAATCAGGGCTGGTGCTGTGAACCTGAACCCGGCTCAAGGCCTTATTCGCACTCTTGACAGCTCAATTTAGTTTGGCCCACTAATTAAAACGCAGCACTGACTGCGCCCTAATCAGCGTATTAATCTCCGCCTTAGGGCATAGACCGGAACACAAAGAGGCAGGCCTTGTTGGCCTTTGAATGCCTCACTTTTGTTAATAAATATAATTGATATATTATTGCTAATCTTTTCTAATCCCCAAGACTACAAATAATATTAATAATTAATAATATAATAATATAAATATTGCAACTGATAATTCAGTTAATTATATTTTCATTATCTTTTATTATATTTTCAATAGTTTTGAATAAATAATACATTTTAACAATTATTATATTTTTAATTTCTTTTTAAATATTATTCCACAACATATTCAAAAGCGTATTCAAATTTCGTTCTATTTCGCTTGCTTGCCTCTGTTTTTTTTTTCCTTCTTCTATTTGACGTAAAACAAATTCTATGGAATTTGTTTATTGTTGTGATTTTTTCGGTGCTTTTGTCTAATATTCCGCCTGACACGAAATATTATTAATTGGTCTAGACGAGAACAAGGCAGGCATGAAATTCAATGTGAAGCTATTAAACATGAAGCGCCCAGATACTTGAAACTAAATTTTGATATGGGGCGCGGACCATGCGTACGGAATACCAAAGTCAGATTTCTAAATGATTAACAATTATGCTTAAGCCCTGAATATATTTAGCTGATTATGAGATTTGCCAAGCAGCAGCGGCTTTTGCATGTAGGCTGAAAGCACTCGACTCGACTTAACTTTAACTCCCAGCGGCATTTTATGTCAAGTCTAACGGGCTCTGTGTTGCGGGACAGCTGTCTGCACTTGCCTGCCACAACTTAAGTTTAAAGACAGTTTTTGGTTTTTGTCACTGCAGCTGCAGCTGCACATGGCACATGACACAGTGTTAGCAAAAAGTGTCTGTATAGCCTATTGTATTGTGATTTATGGTGCGAGAAATTCGTTTGATGGAATCACTGATTTGCATTTGAAAAAGTATAAGAGGCTGAACTGCTGAATTGAACTACAATCAAAAAATAAATAAATAAATATAAGCATATTTTGTATTTTATTGTACTACATATTTATTTATTTTTAATTTAATTTAACACTTCAAACTTGAATAATATTTCTTGCAATTTAATTTATTAAATTAATTTAGCTTGTTAAATATTTTATGCTCTTGCTTCCAAGTTCGATATTAAACTTTGTTTTATATATATTTATTTATTTATATCTATAAAGATATATTTATTTTATTTATTTTGCAGCCTATGTATATATGAAATTTATAAAGAATTTTATCCCTCTTTCGTTTCTCTTTATACCCTGAACCCATTGAAAATGGGAAATCAGGGTATGCTTGTAACAGGCAGAAAGAGGCGTGGCAGACCCCACAAAGTATATATGTATATTCTTGATCAGGGTGACGAGCTGAGTCGATTTAGCATTATTCGTCTGTCTATTTATTCTAAGTATTCCCCCTACGTATTACTTCCAAGTATTTGCGCTAAGTATTTGCGCAAAGTATTTCCTCTACATATTTCCTCTACGTAATTCCCTTACGTAATTTCCTTACGTAATTCTCTTACGTAGTTCCCTTACGTAATTCCCTTACGTAGTTCTCTTACGTAATTCCCTTACGTAGCTCCTCTACGTCTTTAATGCTTAGCTGATCGACCACACACTCTACTTAACTTTATTGACGACTGAAGACTGACTGAAGAAATGCTGCAGCTGCTGCCCTTTATATATAGGGCCACTTTTACTCAAGCACTGTCTCTTTCAAAGGTTGAGCCCGCCAGCAGGTAGTGACCAATGGAAACGCTCTCTGCTGCTGTGCACTGCAGCCCATGCGTGTTTATGCGTGCGTGGCTATGTGTCTGTGCTCTCTTGTGCATGTGTGTGTTTTCTATTTTATATTCACCTTTATTCTACTAACACTTCCAAAGCTCAGAATTCAAAATTCCCATACAATTTTCGCCTGCTCTGTACATACGCTTAAGTTAACTTTATGAAACGCTTTAAATATAATTATATATACATAAAATATCTACATATTCTACTGCAAGTTTTCTCTTGCTTTTCCATTAAGAGTTAACTTCCGTTAGCTACTGTACAATTTTCGTGTTAAGCCCTGCACTTGGGATGTTTTAAGTCTGTGCTCAGCAGCTCCTTAAGTGAAGCTCAGCCACATGTTAATTAATTGCAAGCCGCTGCATTTTGGCTCAACTTTTTATATGACTTATTAATAATGTAGTAGCTGCCGCAATGTTTGCACCACCAACGCGTGCACCACACAGCCGCATAAGCCACCGCAAAGTGCACACACACACACACACGCACGCACACAAACGCTGTTGCCATTATTATATAGACAACATGCATGCAGCAGGCGCTGTTTGACTAAGAAGAGTGGAAGAGTAGTTGACTCAACTAACAAGAGCCAAGTGCATAATGAATCTTTAGTATTTCGGAATAGTGTCTACATTTTTGTGTGTGTTAATAGAGCACACCCATACACACACACATGCACAAGATCTACTTGTCACTTCGCTCCTAATTAATCGAATTCACAGCTACACATCCTTCGCTTCTCAATTAAATGCAATTTAAGTGATTCGTCTATGATATCATTGTCAAACGCTCAAGCTGAGTTGGACAAGCGAGTGTATATCATGAATATTCATAGACATACATAGGTATGTGTGTATGTGTGACTCCCTATTGTGTGTGCCCATAAAGCCAGCCCGGCAAACGGGTTGCCTGCGGGGGCCATTGTCATACATTGTCGTTCCCATCTTGGCAAAGTTTCACGCACACATGAGCACACAAATGATCACAGTCATCGGTAGTCAATGCAAACAAAGCGAGCAGCAAAGCATCCACGAAATACATCCTGAAATATTCATAAACATTAGATGGAGAATATATATGTATAAGCATGCTTGTGTGTGTGTTTAGGTCTAGTTGCATGCTAAATCACAGCAGGAATACTGAGACTACCGGCTAATCAATAGAATTCTCATAAAGTGCTATGAGCTGCATGATAATTCCGCTGATATATTCACGCTTTTGACTTGAAGTTAGCTTCATATGCAAGACAAAGCCTTTGATGTATTCAAATTGGATTTATGACAGCATTTTTAAATTGAGCTCAAATATTGCTGCCATAAACTCGTCTGCGTGTCTTGCTCTAATCTATATACTATATACGGTCTATATATATGAGAGACTCACTTAATGCAGCTCATATTCATTTTAGTGCTGCTCAAACGGCTGCTTTTTCATGCCAAAGTCTCCAGCTGGGCTATATAGTATATATATATATGTATGTACTTATATCAAGTCGTAATATGTCGCGTTGTCTTATGTCCCATTCTCACCTGACGACATTTGTTAGTGCTAGTTTTTGAGTATGTAAATATTATCAGGTGTCTTTGCTAGCTTTTCGCCTGTCACTCTCACAAACAAACAAACAAACACACACACACAGAGAGAAGCCAAATGATAAATGGATTTTACGCTTCTGCGAGCTGCTTTCCATGCGAAACACAAAAAAAAAAGATACTCGCTTCGTAACTGTTTATATGATATATATTATATGTATATATGTATATTATATATAGTGTCGATTCGAATCACGAATTGACAGATAATTGCAGCATAAATTATTAAACTTATACAAATAGTTAAATGTATAATTTAAAAGAAAATTGATTTCTATACATATTTGATGAATTTTTTAGAGCAATTAATTTAATAGTTCTATTTGCATAAATTTATATTTAAATCGAAATGAATAAAAATTGTGTTTGTTTTTTCGCCCTCATACATTCAAATGATTTAACGCTAAATTTAATATTTAACAGAGCGTGAATCAATTAATTTACTCAAATTGCCGCACAGCCAATAAAAAAGATAAAAATAAATAAAATATATATAAAATGCATCGAAATGTAAATATTGGCATTTTCGCACAAACGTTTTTTATTTTTGGAAAATGTTTTTAATCCAGGTAAAAGCGAAAAACTTCAAATCTTTAAATCAGATTTACCAGCCAGGCGAAGCTTTTCAGTCATGGTATTTCTGTGTGCATGTGTTTGTGCGTGAATGTATGTATCTATCGGATACATTTGGAACAAGGCCTAACACGATACTGCCATTAAAATGATTGAGCCACAAAAACCAAAAATCTACAATTCACCAGAAAATTTGCCAAGTAAACTGATTAAATTTCCCAGTTTTCGCAATGCAGAAAAATCAAAATATAAATACAACAGCGAGATGCCCTTACAAAGGAAAATCTAATAAGTAAAACTACTTTCGAAATTCGTAAAAGGAATTTATATAAATTATATGCAAAATAATTGGACTAATTTATTCAAGAGTCATGTATTAAAAAAATATGTATTTTAATTTAAGCAAAATTTAATGTATAAATAGCCATTTTAATTGTTTGAATAATTTTGATTTTTAAGGTTTATTTTGCTAATTGAATTGAAATTGCTGCAATTTATTTTGTTTATTAAATTTTGTACAATTTAAAAATGTATTTAATAATTCAAAATTGTATTCTGATTTTTTTTTTTTTTTTTAATTTGAAAAAAGAAATAATATTTTGTTGCCACTAAATTTATTAAAAGTATATATAAATTTAATTTAATATATTTAAAAAATTATTAAAAAATCTTAAATCAAAAACTACTTTTAAAAATATTAGCGCATAAATAATTGTGTTTGTGTGTTTATTAAAGGAATAAATTAATGGATATAAATATAAATTATTAAAAATTTTCAAGCATTTTTATTTATTACAAAAAAATAAATTAATAAATAAATAAATAAATAAATAAATAAATAAATAAATACATAAATAAGTAAATAAATAAAAATAAATAAATAAATAAAAATAAATAAATAAATAAAAATAAATAAATAAATAAATAAATAAATAAATAAATAAATAAATAAAGTAAATAAATAAATAAATAAATAAATAAATAAAAATAAAATAATAATAAAATAAAAAAATAAACCCAGAGTCAATTTAATTAATATATATGCAAACATTAAACATATGCAACATATTTCCTGCTAAATCCGAGATGCCTCTCATTGAAAGATAGAGTATAATTATAAAGTCTTGTTACAATATCGTAATCAATTTAAGCATTTCAAATATAAACAAAGTTCTCGGCAACGCCGGGTTAAGTTTGGATGTTTGATTTCAGCTAGGAGGTGTGGCTAAGAGAGGGGAGGCGGGCGAGTGGGCGATTGCCAAGAAAACTTCGTCAGCCTGACGCGTTTCCGTCTGACAAATATTTGCGTGCAAAAATTGTGTTGAACAGGAAGCGTAAGAAAAGAAAGAGAAACAAAAATTATAAGAAAATGTGTGCACAGAGAAAAATTTGCTGTAAGTTATGCTCTCAGGTGAGATGAGTGCGCAGGCAGGCAGATATGAATAAAATACAACTGAAGCAGAGCTGTGTGTGAGTGCGTGCTAGAGCAATCAACGTTGCTTTACACACGCATACACACACACACACACACACACACACACACAGACACTCACAGTCAGTCATTCAAGAGAAGGCAGAGCAATTTACGAAAATTATGCTAAGCTCTTAGCAGATTTGATTGAAACAGTTTTGCATAAACAACAAATGCCGGCTAATGGAGTGCAGTCTAGGCGTATAATTATTATAAGAGAATCTAGCAAATATACATACATTTAAGCTTAACTGATTGCCAAATGCAAATAGGAATTAGATTGAATTACGCATACGACATGCGTGCGTCCAAGCAAATGGCAGCTGCATATGCTGGCTTTCACGAGTGACACTTGAATTGATGGATGAATGTTTTGCCAGCACTCGTCAACTGATTGACCCGTTAGCCACAATAACAGCAACAGCAACAACTAGAACAACAACATCATCATCATCATCATCATTATTATTAGCCACGTTTATGGTGTCAGCTGCATGGCGCTATCATTATCGCTATCACTGACAATCCAGTGATAAACTGCAAGATGGCTAAACATCATGAAGTCAATTATATAATGACGTCGCTAGTTAACGCTTCGCCCGGCTCGATGCGTCGACCACTTGACATGCTCGTTACAATTTATGGTTTGTTTATATTGACGAAGGGCGGGTCGCCTGGCCATTGCACATGCCACAGTCTTCACTCGCTTGCTGGCGCCACAATTTGACGCCATTCGCTGCTGTTCACTGGCTGCAAAGAAATAGCTGAACCCAAATAGCTGTCAAAATAATTGTCGATGGTCGGATAACTTGCGAGGCTCATAAACCATGACACAGGGCATGTCAATGGACATGTATAAAATTAGAAGAACATCCAATATTAATTGGAAATTGATCTTTATGTGGGCCATGGATGGCAACTTGGATGTTGTAATGTTGTAAAGAAAGTATGGAAAACCAACAAGAGTTCTTTAGATGAAATATAAGAAATTAGTTGCATATGTATTAGTTGAATCATTTTTTTTCTACATCAAATTCCTTAGTCAAAGTTTAAAAGTGTGATTATATAATCCAAATATATAATTGCAAAACTTTATTAATTATTACTCAACTTAATTATCTTTATTATTCCAATTTATCAGGAAAGGTAGGGAGGATTGCTAAAATCTGCAATATTTAAAATCTTTGCCTTTTTCTAATTATTTTGCAGATCTTAAACTTAAACTTTGCCTAAAAACGAATGCAATTTACATATTATTAATGATAAGTAAAAAGAATTATACAATATGCGATTCTTGTATAAACTATTATTCTTTTTACTTATAATTAATATCATAAATAACTGTTATATGATCAAGTTTTCTGGTTGAGGCAGCATTTTTTCACATAACTAAACAAATTCCTTTAATTTACCAAAATAATAATGACCGAAATCATAGCTTAAATATAAGCTTAAGAGCTTAACAACTATGATTCAATATAACATAAATAAAAAATGTAAAATAAACATAAATATAAAGTCAAATAGAAAAGCATTAAAAATTATATTGTTGCAGGCAAACGAAAATAAATAACTAAGCTGAGATTACGTTTGATTACGTTATTACATATATTTATTGTATTAAGTAACAGTCAAAATATATATATTTATATTGGTATGCATGTGCATTTTTTTTTATGCATATATATATTTATGTATATATACATATAAAAAAAAAAATTGACATTTATACCTATATTATAATCTATTTGTAATTGCGCCGTATAAAATCCCACGCTATCTGTAAATCAAAATTAAAAATAATAACAAACAAGTAAGAAAGCTCTAGTCGAGACTGCCCGACTAGGAAATCCCCTGAACCCTTCGGAGAACTGATATTTCAATAATTCTCCGCGTTTTTTTGCTTACAAAAGAAACACACACACACATACATATGTACATAGGCACATATAGGCACGCACGCTAAACACGCATGGGCTGCAGTGTGGGCTTCTCGTGGAAACTTAATTATTTAATAACTTTTTTTGTGGACGTACGTTCTTCATGAAACTTTTAGATTGTGATTATATCATTACTATGCGTGTATATGCCGAAGCTCAAGTCTCTAGTATTTGAAATACGCCTTTTACAAAAGTGAGGGTGAGGGGGTGGATATAGGGGCGGGAGGTGAATTATAACAAAAACCGAAATTCTATAAAGTGCATATGAGTCTACATTTAAAATTTGGAGACTCTAGCTCAAAAGATGTAGGAGATATAATTTTATAACTGGCTTTCGATAAGGTTTTTCATCGATAAAAAAATAATCGGACGAATTATCGATCTTCTGTGATAAACTTGATATGCGCGCGCTATATACGGACATTTTAAAAAAAAGTTGAGGTCTCTAGCTATTGTAGTTTCGGAAATCGACGCGTTCATACATACGGACAGACGGACAGACGGACAGACGGACAGACGGACAGACGGACAGACGGACATGGCTATATCGACTCAGTTCGTCGCCCTGATCAAGAATATATATACTTTGTGGGGTCTGCCACGCCTCCTTCTCCCTGTTACATACTTTTAACAAAACCATTATACCCTGATTTCCCATTTTCAATGGGTTCAGGGTATAAAAAGAACACCTAAATAATGACGCATTAATAACTTGCCTTTAGTCTCTATAAATAGAAGATTATCTGTGCAAGATTTATACATTTTATATTCGAAAAACGTAACGAACGGCGAAATATTAGAAATAGATAATATAATATATATGTATTTATAATATAATAAATAGAATAGAATAATTTATTACGCTAAGCTCAGTGGACGCAGTATATAAGAGTATATTATTATTATTTATTTCTTTCTAATTTTTTTTAAAATTTTATTAAGTTTTTTTTTTTTTATTATATATATATATATATTTGTATTTTTTTCTTTTTGCTGTGGGTCTATCAGTTTATTTATTTTTATACCCTGAACCCATTGAAAATGGGAAATCAGGGTATAATGGTTTTGTTAAAAGTATGTAACAGGGAGAAGGAGGCGTGGCAGACCCCACAAAGTATATATATTCTTGATCAGGGCGACGAACTGAGTCGATATAGCCATGTCCGTCTGTCCGTCTGTCCGTCTGTCCGTATGTTTGAACGCGTCGATTTCCGAAGCTACGATAGCTAGAGACTTCAACTTTTTTTTAAAATGTCCGTATATAGCACGCGCATATCGAGTTTATCATATTTTTTCGATAACTCGTCCGATTATTTTTTTATCGATAAAAAACCTTATCGAAAGCCAGTTATAAAATTATATCTCCTACATCTTTTGAGCTAGAGTCTCCAAATTTTAAACGTAGACTCATATATACTTTCTAGAATTTCGATTTTTGTTATAATTCACCCCCCACCCCTATATCCACCCCCTCACCCTCACCTTTGTAAAATGCGTATTTCAAATACTAGAGACTTGAGATTCGGCACATACACGCATAGTAATGATATAATTACAATCTGAAAGTTTCATGAAGAACGTACGTCCACAAAAAAAGTTATTAAATAATTAAGTTTCAATGAGAAGCCCACACTGCAGCCCATGCATGTTTACATATGCGTGCGTGCCTATATGTGCCTATGTATGTGTGTGTGTGTTTCTTTTGTAAGCAAAAAGACGGGTTCAGGGGATTTCGTAGTCGAGCAGTCTCGACTAGAGCTTTCTTACTTGTTTTTATATAAAATCTCTTTTTTTCTTTTATTTACTTATTTATTAATTTTTCCTTTCTTTCTTTATTTATTTAGTTTACTATTTTTTATTTTCGTTTATTTTTCTTAAGTTTTTTTTATATTATATTATTATTCAAATATTATTATTCTGAATAGCGAAAAGAAAAAGAGCAACAAGTGCAGGAACACACTGCACACGTGAAGATTAACTAATCTGTATAAATCTCTAACATACATATGTACATATATATTCTTAATCAACAGCAAGAGCGCTAGACGGGCATTCCGAGTCGATAAGAGTTTTTATTTGCCAAAAATGATTCCCTTGCAAGACATGCAAGCTCATCCCGTTGATTTATAATTTCTTATGGAACAAAAATTTCGACAAGAGCAGTCAATAGTCGGCGTAAGGCAGCTTCATGTCTCTTCTTCATTGTCAATTGAAATCAAAATAAATAAAAGTAGAATGTAGCACCGAAACTCATGAGAAAATGTAGATTAATACAAAGTAGACGAGCTCAGTCGAGTTTGAGCAGATCTTTGAGCAGGTTGTCAATGGCAATCAGAAAACACAATAGAATTCTATTCTATTCTGACAGCATTGTAAACAATATATAATTCGATTGCAATGAACACAGAAATTGCGTTGATCTTGCTGCTGGTGGCAGCGCGCGGAGCACAGATCGATGGGAGGCCGCAGATGGCTGAGGTGCACGATGAGAAATTCTACTACTTTGGGTTTGGCAGCAATATGCTGGCCAAGCGCATACACATCCAGAACCCTAGCGCTCAGTTTGTGGGGCCCGCCACGCTGGCGGAGCACCGACTGGACTTTGCCACGATAGCGGACAGCAGATGGAATGGCGCTGTGGCTACCATTGTGCCGACAAGGGAGGCGCTCACCTGGGGCACACTGTGGGACATCGAGCTGAGCAATTTGGCGGACATTGACGAGTGAGTAGAGCGGCGGCAATTGATCTATATCAATTCATATGCGACTTATTCTCATCGCAGTCAAGAGGGCGTTCATGAGAACCTCTACAGACCCGTCACAGTGCAAGTGAAACTGCATGGAACTGGCACAGAGATCGCTGCGAGAGCTTATGCTCTGGTGAAGCAGCCCGAAGGCAATGTGCATGGCTCTGGGCAATCTGTTGTGCCTGAGGATCGTAAGCCCTCCAAGACATATCTACAGGTGTTGGTCAAAGGTGCCATTGAGAGCGGAATTCCGCAGGACTATGTCAATTGGTTGAAACAGATTCAGCACAATAACAAAACGGCAGAGTATATGGAACGGCTTCTGGAGTTGGAATCAGTGAAATTATAGAACATATTGCAATAAAGCAATGACTGTTATAGAATGTGAATAAAAAGTATTGGAATTCAAGAAACTAACCATGTGGTTGTGATCTAGGCTAAACACTGCTTGCATTGAACATCACTGAACTGCTTTCTAGCTGGGAAACTGACCAACACAAAACTGTTCCCATGCTGCAGCTAATACTCACACCACTGGTTGATGAATGTGATATCTGTTAATGTTTATGTGAAAACTGTGAATAGAATAATGTGAATAGATGGATTTTCTTATCGGTATTGAAGAAAATTCAGATGTTTGTTTTGTTATCAGCGGAAATTTGGACTTTAGTAATATATACAATTCAATAAAATATATAAAATATTAAATATTGTTTTATTATGTGCATATTAATTTTAATTGTATTTTTTTTATTAAAAGACCAATTTTTGTAGTATAGTGTTGAAAGCTTTACTCACTTGCTTTCGCTTTCTCAATGTCAAAGTCAGTCGTTTGCCGTCAGCTGTGATAGCCACGCGTAAACAAATTATTTAGAGCAGAAAGTGCAGTTTAATAAGAAAATTAGTAAATAAAAACATTAGTAAATTAATTTGAATTTGCAGACTATTTATATTGACAAATGCATAGACACATTTAAGAGTAAAGAACACGTAAGTAAAAATATAACTCTGCTCATAAATTCAATCAGCTGTTTGAATTACAATAAATATAAAAGCTGCGATAAGAGAAAAGCTTGCAGCTGTTATTTATGAATAAAATGAATTGCCAAAAAAATAACAATAAGCCAGAAAAATATAATCATAAATAAATAATTAAAATTAAACTTCATTTTTATGAAATAATTGCTTTTATGTGCAAATAATTTAATTCTGCTAAAACTAATTTTATTAAATAAATAAATGAAACAACAAACCAGCTTTAGCCAAGTCAACAACCAACTGAACTGCTTGCTCTGACTGTAAGCAGTATACCAGCAAGATGAACAATGGCTGCAAAACTGTAAATCAAAATTTGACAATTCTGACTTTTTCAAGCATATTTCAATATATGTATGTATTCCTTTCGAAACTAAAATTCAAGCCCAGTTCATTTTCTGTTGTTGTTCCGTGTAGAACAAATTTGAAAATGTTACAATAAGTTTAGTATATATTTGAAATTCTTTGCAGTTACACAAATTCAACACCAGCCAGCTTTTAGCGTTGCAACAATCCAAGCCTGAAACATGGCCAATAAGTTCTACTACTTTGGCTTCGGCAGCAATATGCTCGCCCGTCGCATACACATACAGAATCCCACGGCACGACGCATCGGCGCCGGCAAACTGGAGGTGAGTCTGGATCAGGCATTGCTATAGAAATTTATATATATTTTGTATTTATTGCAGAACTACCGCCTCGATTTCCAAGGGGTCGGCTCGAATACCTGGCTGGGAGCACCGGCAACAATTGTGCCCACGCCCGGCACAGATGTGTTCGGCGCCATTTGGGAGATAGATATGTGCAATCTAAAGGATTTGGATAGGTAGGAGTGCTAGAGTAATACAAGCCCTGCCTATTCTATAACTAACAATTTGCTAAACTCCACTGACAGTCAGGAGGGCGTATCCGATGGCCTTTATATACCCATCAATGTGCCCGTGCAATCGTTGAACAACAATTCGGAAATCATCTGCCGCGCCTACCACCTGAGCAATCAGCCGGAGACAATTGTGCACGGACAGGCGGCGGCGGCTGCGGCTGACGTTGAGGTGCCATCGAATCGTCAACCCTCGCAAACATACCTCAAAGTGCTCGTTAAGGGTGCCGAGGAGTCGGGCATACCCGCCGACTATGTCAAATGGCTGCGCGGCCTGAAGCACAACGGCAATCATGTGGAGGCCATGGAACTCAGACTGCAGCTATCCACAGTGAAGCTCAGCTAATATTGACCATTGTTTTCAGCAGCTAACAATTTAAGTTGCCAACTCTTGTTTTCTGTATTCCCTTTCTGTATATAAATTTTATGAGTAATATATGTGAGTGTACATGTGCGTGTATACCCAAATCTAGAGATGTTTTATTGGAATAGAGAAAAAGAGATGGTTAATCTTTTATTCTATTCAAAAGAAACTCGGATTATAAATGTAATTTAATAAATAAATAAATAATAAATAAATAATAAATAAATAATAAATAAAAAATTAAATAAAATAAAAAATATTTAAATAAATAAATGAAAAAGCAAAAAAAAAAATTAAAAAAAAAAAAATATGTTTAGTAATAGAAACAAAATTATAAGGGATAAAATTTACGAATTTAAAAGGTATGAGTTAAAGAATATCTGCAAGTCAGGCATACTCTGCCAAAAAAAAAAAAAAATAAATAAAATAAAAAATACAACTCTTAATTATTCCTAGCTTTGGCACTGCCAAAAACTTTACAGAAAAAAAAGCAAAAAATGTATTTAATTAATTTTAATCACTTATTTATGATGATTACCAATTTCCTGTCTCGCCGATCATTGTCTCTGTCGAGTGCCCGAAAAACTTGCCCGGACACGGACACGGCTACGTGAGCGAACACGGCAAAGTTTTCTAGCCTTTTTGGCTGGCATCAACTAAAGTGCAATTAAAGTGCAATTTAGTGCGAGCCAAAGACGCACGAAATGCGCTGCTTTGCAGCTAACTTGGCCCAAATTGAAGCTAACTTCAGAGTCTGCAGACGCTTAACGAGGCTCATCGAGCAGCATTCTGGACTCTGGCTTATTAATTTAAATTTCCAGCACCAGTTCCAGGTCTGCATATTGTTGCACTACCGAGTGCCGCCCAAAATGGAAATGCGCTTGGCCCGAGCATTGCCCAAATTGCGTGCCAAAGTAATAATAAACATAATTTGCTGTGCACACTCTGTACTAGCTAATTTGTGGGAGGAGACGGTGCGGGGGTGAGGTCAGAGTTTACACTGCGTAGGAGCTTGAAGGGTCTTGAGCTCTCCCTTTCTCTCTCTCTCTCGCTCTGCACTGAGGTGTCCAAGTGCAAAAGTTCGAGCACAATTTCGAGTTGGTCTTTAACAAAGTAAAAAGTTTGGGCCAAAGTGCGCCACTGGTTGCCTTTGTGGCACTTGTTAGCTTGTTGTGCTGTTAAATACCCTAGCAAAATACACAATTTGCGGCGGGGTATATTAGCTCTGCAGTGGACTAGCAATGCCAGCGAATTAAGCTAAGTTTTATTTATTTTGGTGTGATGTTTATTTGAAGTATTACTTTATTGTATTGTTTATGCCCTATGCGCTTACCATACAGCGGGTATATTAGCTGTGATATAGAGTGGCAATTGTTGGAGTGTATTTAGTCTTGATAAAGTCTGCTGAGTATTTCCAATATCTAAGATATATTTAATTAAAAAATATAAATTACTATTTCATTATCTGCTTTACCCTAGGGTATTTCATAGTTATACCTCTCTTCATTCGCATTACAGCCGTTGTTGTTGTTGTTGCGGTTTTACTTTTTGTGTTAGTTGTAAATTAAATTTGCAAACGGTCTGGCAACTCCGACAACTGCTCGACTGTAGTTTATAATCGTTTTGGGAATTGAAATGCACTCGATTCAACAATGTCTGCAAGTTTCGCTTTTTCTTTTTGGAGTCTGGTCAGTTTTTATTACAACTGTGTTGTTAGCTGTGGACCGCGACTCCACTTCGACTACAGTCTAAACATTAATTATTTAAACTGTATGACGCGCCATAACCATTTAGAAGATGCTTTGCAACATGTGGCCTTGTAATCATAAAAGTTTACGGCAGACAAGCCAAAAAAAAAAAAAAACAGCTGAAAATCAAAACCGACAAGTGACGAGCCGCACAAGTTGACACGGGGCTCAGCTGCAGCCCATTTTGTGGGCACGGGAATTTAATTAAAATCAAGCAGCCACAGCACCCTCTACCCCAATCTCAATCTCAATCCCAAGCCCATCTCAGGCCGCTCACAAACGTTTAGTTTCAATCAAGGCAGCGCGTTGGGAAAATTCACGCAAATTGACAACAGAAGCGACGCCAGCCCATCAATAAAAAAAAAAAAACCGCTCACAAGTGCCTAGTGGCGTCTGCCACGCCCACCCACTGCTTTATGCGCCTTCGTAATTGAAACTCATTAGCGTGCATTTTAGTGGCCAAAAGCTTTGGCCAACCCTTTTGGGTTAGCATTTGCTTGACACGTAGTTTCCTACGGTTGTTGTGCGTGCGAGTGTGTGTGTGTGTGTGTGGTTTTTATGTGGTAAGTGTGTCATCATTATTATGAATATTATAGCCTGGGTTTTGCCAAGCTTTTATGAAAAAATATTTCACTGCACGAAGCAAAGGGTTGAAGAACGGAGAAGAGAGAGAAAAAACGAAGAATTTTTCGTCAACTTTCCATTCGATTTTCTTTCACATCGAGGCTTGTCAATCGCACAAAGGCAACCGCAACTATTTGAGCACAACTGGAAACCGATTGTTAAATGGTATGCCAAGAGTTTAATTGACTTTGCTTCAACTGGTGTAAATGAGGCGAGAGTCCTGTAATTATGCCACATGCGGCGGCGAGCAAGCTGAATTTTGTGGCATGCGGCACAAATTCAATTTGCAACGCGTTAGCCAATTTTCTTTATACATATCGTAGAAGAAGAAGAAGCAGAAGAATAAGGTATACTAAGAAAACTTGTGATGGAAATTTGCATATAGTTTCTGACAGTTCAAAGTGTAAAAGTTCGACGGGGCTGAACTATTAATTACCCAAAAACCACTTTTCAATAGACCCAAAATGTAAGTTTCCAAGGGATTAGTGTGGGTGTGAGTGTGTGTGGGTGTGAGTGTGTTTGATGTGTATTGCCTTTTATGTTTTGTAGTGTAAAATAACTTCAAGTTCAATTAGTTTTACTTAAGTAAGTTCTACAACTGAACTCAAAGGAAAAGCATTTCAATGAGTTCTATCAGAGAAGCTTAAAAATCAAATGCAGTAGGGATTTTCTCAGCATGTGGATTTAAGGGTGAGGTGAATTATAATAAAAACCGAAATTCTCTAAAGTATATAGTTAAGGCAGCTGCGTGACAAAAGCTGACTGCTACAAGACTCGATGTAAGGAACATCTATGCCAAAGACATCTTTGAAACTTCTGGAAGTATGTATTTATCTTATTTGCTCGCTAGATAGACGTCGTAGCCTTATAATTGACTATGAATGTGTGCTCAATTCTTCCAATGAATGTCGCAAAAATAAAACTTGAAACTTGAGTTAGGGCAGCTGCATGACAAAAGCTGAATGCTACGAAACTCGATGTAAGGTACATATTATTGTATATGTATATATTTAAAAATATTTTGTTGGCATTTTGACTCAAGAAACAAAGTTAAAGAGAAACTTAAGAGTACAACATAGATTTTTCATATATTTTATGAATTCACTGAACATCGACTTAAGCCTTGAAGCTCAGGACTTGTTAGCTGCTGTAGTTCACTCTTCATTATTTATAGAAATATATTCATATATATACATATATATTATTATATATGCATTGCCACGCCCAAGGCTATCGTAATGTGCATTTCGCGCTGTAATTAAATTAAACTCAATATTTGCTTTTCATATTTTCGAATAGACAACGAGAGAGAGAGAGAGAGAGAGAGAGAGAGAGAGGGCGAGTGAGCGGGCGGGAGACAGTATGACTACAGCTCCAGAATTGGGTGGATTCTATGGATGCGACGGAAATGCGTCGTTGGCGATGCAACTTCCGACCGAGCCGCGGGCATTAATTACACTTAAATGTTGACCACATGCCAGCATTTGACAGTCGCGGCGCAATGCAACGCCAGAGTCAATAACTTTAGCCAAATGCAACGGGCGAGGACGCCCCGCGGCTAAGCGAAATTCCACTTGGTTATTTCCCTTGAGCCACTTGCATCGCGTCTCTCTCTCTCTCTCTCTCTCTCACTCTCTCTCTCTCTCTCTCTGTGCATTACTTGTTTTTTATGTTTTTGACAAATTCTCTTGACACGCATGCAGTGTCAACAGGGCGTGGCCGCATTTGGCCGCAGGGGCAGCGTGTGATTAAATCATTAAATTCATACGCTTCGCGAACTGCACTTTTTTGCTTTTGATTATTATGGAAATCCTTGGGCTTTGTTCAATTTACCATTTGCTTGACCATTGGCGGCCTGATCCCCGCCAGAGATATTGTCAACGACGCTCGATTATTTGGTTTCCGTTTTCATTAAAATGCACGCACACAGACGAACATCCAGACAGCGCTGCATCAGCATCATCAGCATCATCATCATCATCATCATCATCATCATTGCATCAATTGCATGAGCTCGCTCTCTCAGCTTCTCAGCTTCAGCTGGCGGTTTGAGTAAATGCTTTTGGGGCATTTTTTAATTAAACGACATGCAGCGGACGGCGCTCTGATTTGAATGTCACCACGCAGTGGGTGTTGTGCAATGTGGACAACTGCCACGTGCATTATGACAAATATTTTAGATACACTCACACACTCAGTCGCACACTCAGCTGCACTCCAAATGGACAAAAGCGTCCATGGGGACTATTAGGCATACAAAAACGAGATACACACACATATTACATATGATTCGATTAATTTGCATAAGATATGTATATTGCATATATAGATATGATTTCGATATGCATTAAATATGAGTTGATATCTTTTAGAGACTTGATATATTTAATTGCAGTGTATATAATAAATTTTTAACTTAAAGTAGAACAGACGATAAAGCCGAATATAAGAATACACACAAATGTATTTTAAATTTAATATGAATAAATAAATTTAATAAAATAAATTAAACAAAATAAAATAAATTTATTAAGTAAATTAAAAAATGTAAAAAATTAAAATATTAACCATTTCTATACGAATTTTGTTTATTAAATTTTTAAAAATAAATTGTATTTAAAATGAAAAAGATTTTCCAAAATATGTTAACTCATTAATATGTTTATAGTTTTATTTATATTATAGAAATAAAATAAACTAAATAAAACATAATATAAAAAAAATATAAAAAAATAAAATAAATAAAATAAATAAAATAAATAAAATATCTTAAATAAATAAAATAAATAAAATATATTAAATAAATAAAATAAATAAAATAAATAAAATAAATAAAATAAATAAAATAAATAAAATAAATAAAATAAATAAAATAAATAAATTGAAATAGTAGCCATTTCTATACGGATATTATTTATTTAATTTTTTGAAAGTAATTGTATTTTAAAATGAAAAAGGTTTTCCCAAATTTGCTAACTTGTTCACCAATATGTTTATAGTTTTATTTATATTCATATATCACAGATTTCTAAAGACTAATATTACTGCACATGTTCAGCTGATCAGGCTCTAGCTGCTCACTTTTCAGTAAACAAAAATATATATATATATTGTACATTATAGATGACTATATAACCATCTCAGGTTAAAGCTACTCACCCACCTTCACTCATCCGTTTGATATTAGGGAGACGGAGGAGAGTGCCGTTAGAGCAGTAACAGCCACAAAATACATTTTACATATTCATTTTGGCATTTTGGCTTAAAAGCTTTTGCCAGAGGAAGCGACGCGTCGGTCGATGCGTCGGCTATATGGCTGACTTCCTGGCTGATTTCCACACGGTTCATCCTGCAACCTACTAAATAACCTTGTTAGCGTTTTTAATTAAAGGTGTAAATATTGATATTTACTCATGCGCTGGCGCACCAGCAGCGCCGCCGGGGCTCGTGCAACGGAAATGCATTTTCAAAAGTCAAATAAACTAAATGGAAATATGAGCTGGCTGTAAATATATATGTATATATTTGTATACAGATGTGTATGTATGTGTGTGCATGTTGGGCTAGCTTGAAATGGTACGCTGAACAGCTACAGGGTTGTACAAAAATATTAAGTGAAATGTAGTTAATAGAGTTGGGAAAGGTAAAGGTTAAATATGCTAAAAAAAAAGAAATAATAATAATAATAATAAAAAATAAAAAAAAAACAAGTAAGAATGCTCTAGTCGAGACTGCTCGACTAGGAAATCCCCTGAAACCTTCGAGGAACTAATATTTCAATAATTCTTCGCACACACACATACATAGACACACATAGGCACGCACGCATACAGTACTTGAGTAAAAGTAAAAGCAAGGAGAGAAAAAGAGCAAAGATCATTAGAGTTGTCTATGTGTAGGCAGCAGCTCTCTTTTGGTATGTGTATGTGTAAGACGAAGCTAGAGTGCTCACAGCAGCAGAGAGCGTTCCCATTGGTCACTTAAAGCTCAACTGCAACGAGAGAGACAGGCTTGAGTAATAGTGGGCATATATAAAGCGCAGCAGACTTATAGTTGTAGTAGTAGAAGTAATGGTTATAGTAGTAGGACTTATAGTAATAGTAGTAAGACTTATAGTTATAGTAGTAAGACTTATAGTTGTAGTATATTATAAGGCCGTAGTTCGAAAAGCTTTAACAAATCGAGTCCGCTCGACTAGGAAATCCCCTGAAGGAATGCTTGAAGCAGCAGAGACTGTAACGAGCTCTACCTAGTGTCTGGCTCAACCTTTAAGAGAGACAGTACTTGAGTAAAAGTAAAAGTAAGCAGAGAAGCAGTGCAAAAGATCATTAAAGTTGCCTATGTGTATGCAGCAGTTTTCATTTGGTATTTGTATTTAGGTAAAACAAAGCTAGAATGCTCACAGCAGCACAGAGCGTTCCCATTGCTCACTTGAAGCTCAACTGCAACGAGAGAGACAGTACTTGAGTAAAAGTAAAAGTAAGCAGAGAAGCAGTGCAGAAGATCATTAAAGTTGATTGAGTTGTCTGCATCAGCTCTCATTTCGTATTTGTATTTAGGTAAAACGAAGCTTGAATGCTCACAGCAGCAGAGAGCGTTCCCATTGCTCACTTGAAGCTCGACTGCAACGAGAGAGACAGGCTTGAGTAAAAGTAAAAGCAAGGAGAGAAAAAGAGCAAAAGATCATTAGAGCTGTCTATGTGTAGGCAGCAGCTCTCTTTTGGTATGTGTATGTGTAAAACAAAGCTAGAATGCTCACAGCAGCAAAGAGCGTTCCCATTGGTCACTTAAAGCTCAACTGCAACGACTGGCTACCCGCTGTCGGGCTCAAAATTTAAGAGAGAGAGTGCTTGAGTAAAAGCTGCCCTATATATACAGGGCAGCAGCTGCAGCATTTTTTCAGTCAGTCTTCAGTCGTCCAGGCCTGGTGGGGGTCAGCGCAAGAAAGTGAAGCAGTGTGTGTAAAGACGTAGAGGAATTACGTAAAGGATTTCCCATTGATTTAAAATATGTTTAGATACCCCAAATCGTATAGTAAAAAAATCATTTAAAAAAAAAATATATATATATAATATAATATAAGGTTTTTTTTTACCATATATATTTATAATATACATATATTTATGTATTCAATTCGTACACTTATTATATAGTCAAATTACAATTATTTATCTATTTACTTTTCGATTTATATATTTTTATTTTTTCATATGCATGCTAAGTATATAAATATATATTATATTCATATATACTTATATATGCGTGTACTCAATACCCATTTACTAAAATATTCATATTTTCATATACACACACATTAATCTACTCAAATAGCCATACACCAATATACGACACTCTCTGTCTCTCTCTCCTTTCCTCTCTCTTTATAAAATTATCTCTCCTTCTCTGGACAATATTTTTATATACTCACACCACTCATCCACCCAAATGCCCATACGACATTCTCTATCTCTCTCTCTCTCTCTCTCTCTCTCTCTCTCTCTCTCTCTCTCTTCTTTCCTCTCCATATAACATTCTGCCACCTTCTCTCGGCAATTTCTACTCCCACGATCTGCTCTCTGGCACTCTAAGCCGCATCAATAACGCCCACTTGACGCTTCAAATTAAATAACCATCATCAAAATCAATCGAGCTCAGTCCAGGCCAGGCCGTTGCAGCCCAAATTGAGTTAACTCTGGCCTAAAATCAAAAAGGCCTCTGACAACAATGTAGAAAGCAGCTGGACTAGTGTCCATCCCTCTGATGCTCCAGAGCCTGTTAAGTTTTGTGCAAAAAATGTTAATTTTAATTAAGGCTGCTATCGACACCCGAACAGGCAGCCAGGCAGCCAGGCAGCCAGTAAAAGGCAGCAGGATGCTGCACTCTAAAGTGCAACGCAGCGCAACTGATGCACTTTGTGTGCTGAATGGCAGAGTGTTGTGGGAGCTGAAATAGGAGCAGGAGTGGCAAATCGAGTGGGAGTGGGAGTGGCAGTGGCAGTGTGGAAGCAGGAGTGGGAGTAGGAGCTGCCAGTGCTCCAGCTGGACAAGTAAATATTGTCTGCTTTTGGCAAATCAACGAGCCGTGCCCAGCTGAGTGGGGCGACTACTGCAGCAGCAGCAGCAGCAGAATTTTTGGTCGTGTCATATGCATGCTATGTATGTATGTATGTATGTGCATACAAACATGTGTAAACATTAACACAACATTGTTGTGTCAAGTCGATGGGGGTTGCCAACAATTTGTTGCATGCAACGACCCCGGCCGGCCGGGGCCCCGCCACGCCTCCCTTGCAGGGTCAGTTGCACATTTATTGCACATACTACTCAAAAATTTAAATTAGCGCTGTGCGAACGAATTGCATTAGTGTGAATAAATTTGATTTTTTTTTCCTACTTTTTTTTTTCGTTTTTAATTCACTTCGTGCATATTTTAGCCAGGGCAGTGATGTTGTTGTTGTTGTTTTTTCTGCTTCTTCTTGCATAACATTTTAACACGTTCGCCATGCGTTTATCCTGCGGCTTAACAGCTTCAATGCCACGCCCATGCGCCCATGTTATTGAAAAGCAATTAAAAAAGGCAAGCGCCAGTGCGTTGCACATTATTGAATTATAATGCATGAGGCTGTCGACGAACCCCTTACCACTCCTGCAGTCCTCCAGCCTGGCCTCATAAATATAAATAGCTATATGCATATTCGCCAATGACACAATAATGGCAAAGAGCTCCACGGCTCAACCTCATTGTGGCAGGTGTAAATATAATTAAAATAACCAGTTAAAGATTTTTCCAAACTGATTAAGCTAATTAGTCGCAGTTGTATGTTGAGGGCTTTAAGAATAAATAATAGATGAAATACTTGAGATAATAATATCTACAATTTTATATTCGATTATTTCGTAACTTGGGAAGTTTTATGATTTTAGTCGTATTATTTATTGCAAAAGAAGTCTCCGGTTCCAGCTGCCTCCACTCGCCATTCAAATTAATCTATCTGAGCTCTCCTCTACTTATTATTTATTCACATATTTTTTGCTGTTCATCTCAGATATCTTTATAAACCCATCACAGCATCCGCACGATCATCTGTTTTTCGTAATCAGCTTATGGCCTTAAAATGCTCAACGTTCGCCTGCTAATTGTGGCTATCGGATTACGATTACGCCAAAAGCTATTTTCCAAAAGTGCAAAAATTAAATTTTTATAATTGGCTTTCGATATTAAAAAAAAAAAAGAAAACAAAAACTGAAAAATAAAAGGTAAAATTAATACGAGCTGTTGGCGCATACGAAAATAATTAGCATTAAGCAACAAGCAAAAACGAAAAATAATATTAAATTTCAAGCAATTATAAAATGTGAATGCTGAAAAGTGCACCGTGTTTACATTTGCGAAAAGGGTTGCACCCCACCAAGGGGTAGGCGATCAAATTACCCAGAGCCGTGCTTTTTACGAGGCTTAAACAAATACACACAAATATAAATTGCAGATTTTTACAAGATGCTCGAACGGGCGCACAAGAAAGCCATTTCAATGGGCTCTGCAAACAGTCGTTGCCAAAGGTCATAAAAATTGTCTTTAGCAGAGACAAAAAATAAAGCGAGGCATGAAACCCACCCAGTTGTTAAGGATTCTCAACCCTCTTCAGTGCAACTCCGGCTTTCAATCCGCCCAATAATGGCGCAAAGGCCAACTTTTCTTTTTTTGTAAACTGTGAACAGAACGATAAAAATGTTGCCCTCGACACCTGTGACCACAATTAAGCCGCGTTAAGCGTTGCCCGCATTCTTAATGCCAGCCAGGAGGAGACTCAGCCCAGCCGGGCAAAAGTTTTCACAGTTAAATTGAGTTAAACCCGCGGCCAAAAACTTTTGCTTGAGCCATTTTTTGTATACACGTTTCACTTCAATTTTATTTTTCTCTATTTTATTTTTTTCTATTTTCTGCATTTGCAATTAAATGCCGCCCAGTTGATAATTTAATTGAAGTTGTTAACAATTTTCAGTGTGGTGCGAGTGCTTGGTGGCGCCTTATTAATATTTGTTAAAATATAATTAAAGCGAGGCAGCGTCTAATTGGGCAACTGACAAGGGATTTTTCGGGTCTAAATGCTGTAATTTAATTGCCTTTGAAAAGGGAAGAAAAATAAGCTAAAAATAATTTAAATAGAAATAAACAACAGCTGCTAAATGCAGACAAGAATATTATGTGTGAATTAAAAAAATATTTAAATAAATAAACAAATAAATAAATAAATAAATAGATAAATAAATAAATAAATAAATAAATAAATAAATAAATAAATAAATAAATAAATAAATAAATAAATAAATAAATAAATAAATAAATAAATAGACAAATAAATAAATAAATAAATAAATAAATAAATAAATAGATAGATAAATAAATAAATAAGTAAATAACAAAATAATTAAATAAATAAATAAATAAATAAATAAAATAAATAAATGAATAAATAAATAAATTAAAAATTTAATAAAAAATAAATAAATAAATAAATAAATAAATAAATAAATAAATAAATAAATACAAAATAAATAAATAAATAAATAAATAAGTAAATAAATAAATAAATAAATAAATAAATAAATAAATAAATAAATAAATAAATAAATAAATAGATAAATAAATAAATAAATAAACAAATAAATAAATAGATAAATAAATAAAGAAATAAAACAATAAATAAATATATAAAAATTTAAATAAATACACAAATAAATAAATATTATTTCTCTTAATTTGATACAAATTCTTTTAATTATTTTAAAAAATATATATAAAAAATTGTATTTACTTTATATTGTTGTCTCAATTCAACTAGTTGTGTTGACACAATTCAATTAGTTTTCTCTCTATTATACGTCAAATATTTATCAAACTCTTAATATTAAACTACTATTTAATTAGAAATTCCCATCGTAATCAAACAACATAAATAAAAATATTTTATATATTAACTCCAGCAGGTACATCTGAATATTTGCATATGAAGCACACACACACACACACACACACATGCATACTCATCTACATATATTAATTCAAAGCTTCCAACTTTGATTTCAATACGCTTTTGTTTCCAATTTGCCAGCAATTTGCTGTAATATTAGACTCAATCAGGAGTCAAATGCTAATAATGCAAACAGACAGAGGCTCAGGCAAAGAGAGACAACAAAAGAGAAAAAAGAAATCTGTATAAAAGAAATTACCATAACCAAATGTCAGGCAGATAGAGACAGACACACATGGCAGGAGTCGGAGTCGGAGTCGGTGAGGAGTGAGGAGTCAGGGTTGACGCTCTGAGTTCACCACCTCCTCGAGACGAATTTCTGAGCAGGCATTGCAATTATTTGAGGAATGCAATGTGAGTCCGTGACAACTACATCGAAGGGGAACCGAAATAGAAAAAAATAACATGAACATTGCCAAAGCGAAAATTGAAACAAAATGAACAAATCAGGAAGAGAAAATTTGCATGCGCTACATTTATGGGCCATGTTGCCAGTTGGCAAGGGCTCAAAATTATTGGCAATTTTTTTTTCTTCTCTTCTCTTCTATTTTTTTGGTAGTTCTATTAAGGGTCGGATTGACTAGGCAGTGGCCAAGGGCTGGTATGAGGGTTGAGCGGGCTCTGCGTGTGCCAATTTATGTTTATTGCGGCAAGAATTTGGCTTCACTCAAGAGAGTGACAAAAGGCCGAAGGTGTCTTTGCTAAATAGCAGACAGTGGAATACTCTATGGGGAAAATATAAGATGTATGAAATATTATAATCAAGCAGTAATCTATTAAAGAAATCTGCTGACAACATGAATACATTTTCTAGGCATTTTAAAATTTGTTCACATTTAATAAATAATGAAATAAAAAAAAAAAAATAAAATAAATATATAAAATAAATAAATAAAATAAATAAAATAAATAAAATAAGTAAAATAAATAAATAAATATATTAAGTAAATTAAATAAATAACTAAAATAAAATACATATATTTAAATAAAAAATTAAGCATAAATATATATAAAATATTGTATTTCATACTTTATTTCAAAAATGAAAATTCTTGTAACATTTTTAAACAAATATACAAATATTTTTGAAAATAAATAATAATCAATAAAAAAATAAAGTAAAGAAAAAAATAAAATTTAAAACAAAATGAAATAAAAACATAAAATTAAATAAAATTAAAAAAAAATAAAACAAATTAAATAAAATATATATAAACAAAAATAAAGCAAAAATATATATAAAATATTGTATTTCATATTTTATTTCAAAAATGAAAATTCTTATAATATTTTTATACATATATAAAAATATATTTGAAAATAAATAATAATAAATAAAATAAAGAAAAAATAAAATAAATAAATAAAATAAAATAAACTAAAAAAAAAAAACAAATTAAATAAAATATATATAAATAAAAAATAAAGCATAACTATATATAAAATATTGTATTTCATATTTTAATTCACGTATAAAAATTCGTTTACTACTTTTTAACATTTTCATTGCAAATTTGAGAGAAAACTTTAATTTAATAAATATATAACATATAACAGCAATATTTATCTTCTATTTTCCCAGCATTAGCCATTTTCTCTAAGCAGTTCAACATGCTGCCAGCAATTATAGAGTATTTAAATAATAATATCGCATTTTTTATTTGCGTATTATGCAAATATTTTCAGCTCTCATGCGGCACCTTCCATTGTGAATCTATGCAAATTTCGCAAAATATTTCACTTGTCCGCAATTTTCTATTTCTATTTCTATTTCATTTTCATTTTCATTTTTTCTTTTCCTTTTTTTTTATTTATGGCAACTAATTTGTGTTGACGTAGGCGTGGCCACTCGCCCACAAATCAATTCCACTACATTGAAGCAGGAATCAATTGAAATAATAAGTAGACAAACAGCAGCCATCGAACTTCCATCTGCCCGGGCAATTAGATGCTGAGTCGAGCTGAAAAAAAAAAGTTTATCTTGCTCTTCAGCTCTCCTCATGTCCTGCCGGTAGAGACATGTCCTTGCCGGGTAGCGTCTGCTTTTCGTTTCGTTTCGAGTGCTCCTGACTGCAGCTCAACTCAATTAAAATGAGCTCAGGTGTAAATTTTATTGAAAATGCTTAATTGCCGGCTGGGAGCGTCTGGCTAGCACTGCCCCCCCATCCATTCTACTCATCATTATGCACCATTATCCCAGCCAGCGATTTTTACTTGTAATTATTTGTTTTTGTGTGTCTGCGCATGAAGCGAGCTAGTCGAGTGCTTTGTTGCGCAATGTCCTTTGTCCTATGTGTCCTGCCCCAGCTCCAATCAGCAAAGTTTGGCATGTGTTTAGCACAAGGATTTATTTATATGTATATATATATAAATATATATTTGTTTAAGCTGCTACTGACATTTGTCCTGATGATGATGCTGCTGAATTTATATAAGCAAACCCAAACACGCATTCAGTCAGGTTACAGGTTTCGCTAAATGCGAGGAAAGTTTGAATTATTGGGTTATATGTGTATCATATGATATAGAGGGAAACTGCATATCCAAGTCATGAGAATTGAACAGGCATATGGAAAGAAAGAGGGTAAGAAAAAGAGGCAGGAAGCTAGACGCTGACATAGAGTAAATATATTACAGAGTGAGAGAGAAAGGGAGAGTACGTAAGGGGGAGAGATAGATAGAGAGAGAGAGATAGGGAAAGATAGATAGATGTGAAAGAGATGTGAGGAGACAGAGAGGAAGCAATAGAGACAGACACACATAGAGAGCGAAAGCGAGAGAGAGAGAGACAGAGAGAGAGAGAGAGAGAGAGAGATGGGAGAGTAGAAGAAAAAGACAGAGAGTGAGAGAATATCATAGAGTGACAGATTTATAAAGACGTAGAAAGAAAGAAAGAAAGTTAGAGAGAGTCTGGCATGGAGAGAGAAGAAGAAAAGTAAAAAAATTCAGAGTGTGAGATAGACAAGGAAAGAAATAGAAAAACATAGACAGATAAGCAGAGAGAGAAATAATGATTTATATATATAAGAGAGAGAGAGAGAGAGAGAGAGAGAGAGAGAGAGAGAGAGAGAGAGATAGAGAGAGAGAGAGAGAGATTGATTCCTTATATATGTAGATATATTTCCATATATTCAAAGTGATTAAATTTCTATAATTTTTGCATATTTATAGAGCTTGCTCTGCTTAATAAAACTTTAAGTACAGCCCTCTCTAGCTGCCGGGCTACGTTTTCTACTTGGTTTCAGCTGCGATATCCTGCGGCGTTCAGTGCATATTGTATATTACGCAATTAACTTAATTGGTAATAGTTTTTGCTGTTGTTGCGGCAACACACACTTATTCACACTGCTCGAGCAGCTGGCTAGAAATGAGTACTAAGTCTAGCAACCCCAGCGTGATCTCGCTGGCTCGCTTCCTTGCTCTCTTTAATTTAAGCAATTAATAAAGTTTATGTCAAACATTATCTAGCACAGTCACGTGACCGCACGGGCCCAAAACAGATTTCCATGATGAATTTATGACTGACATTGATGGCCAAACACAAAACACTTCAAAACAGCAGCCGTTAGCAAGTGGGTGAATCTTTAGTGAGAGGTCTTTCGGCGTATTGTGGTTGTTGCGCTTTTTTCACGCCCGCGCCTGAAAAAGCTGGCGTGTTAACCCTTTGTCGCCCCTAAAGGATTACGAGTCGTGTGTCTGCTGTTGATTAAACTGCAGGCATTTAAAATTTTCAAAATACATTTCTTTTTTTTTTAATTTATGCAAGTTGCTCGAAATTCGATGCGCCTGCATGTGAGCAATTGCTGCAACCCGTTTTGAAATGGAAGCGCAACAAATTGAAGACGATGCGTGCGATGGGGCAATGAGGCGAGTGTAGCTAAAGGCCAGACGCATGTTTCCTGTATAGCTTTTCTGTAGGTATCATGATACATTACAAGGACTTATCAATCAAACATCATCAAGACGGATATTTACTATCCCACGCACTGTTGAAACTGCGCTCACATTACCAACACAAAAACTGTCAACGAAATCAAAACAAAAATCAACTGGACAGCGGTCGACATAACAAATAATAAATATCATATATGGAGCAGACAATTAATAACAAATTAACATGATGGTCACACGCCGGAAGTGAAAGTGAGGGACTCGAAAAGCCATCGAGCATTATGAATGTATTTGTATTTGTGTTTGTATTTGTATAAAAATTAAGCGAAAAATGCTTGGCATTGTGTCAAGTTGGCCACAAATATTTACACTCAGCGCCTTTCTCAAGCAGCCGAGCGACCCCAGCCGAACGCCAAACAATACGTGGAAATCGAGAAATAATACTTCATTCTCTTTTTTTTTTTTTCTCTCTACTTTTGGGTAAGTTTATACGCTGAAAATGAAAACAAAAGCGCGTCTAGAGCGCCATACCGTGAACCTGGCCTCGGTGGTCACGTGCTTCAATGCACGTGTCCCTTTTAATGACCAACGAATTGTGTAGGCCAGAAACTGAGAGGGAGAGAGAGAGAGAGAAAAAAAAGGGAAAAAAATCAAAAAGTAACGCAGTTCGCGCTTTTGTGTCAGGCTCTGCTTGACTCTCTCTCTCTCTCTCTCTCTCTTTTACGCTCCATCTCCCCCACTCTCTCTTTCGCTTGCATATTGAAATCCAATTCAATGAAATTGTTGCCACGCTCGAGTTCCATTAGACAAAACCAATCACAACAACATGAAAGGTGGGCGGTTGGTAGAGGGTGGGCACCACCACCGGCACCACCACTCACACTCAATTGTTGGTCAGTTGAAAATATTTCGACAATTTGCATGACCGACCCACACACACACACAAAGGAATATGTCAGCCATCAATTGAACTCTTTTTCTTTTATTCGTTGCCTCCTTGCCGACGCCCATTTTAATTGAGGGCTCTGCTGGCGTGTGGCCAACAACAACAACAACATGAACCGCAACAACAAACAGCGAACAAGCAAAAACAAACGTCTGACAATTGACAGACATTTACAGCCGAGAGCTCCGATTCCTGCCTGACCGACCGGTCGAGGCATTGAATTTCACGAACATTTCCATTAAAAGCAAATGAATTGCACGCTTTTCATGGCTCCAACAGAGCATTGGTCAGCCAGTCAATCAGACATCCAGCCAGCCAGCCAGTCAGTCAGTCAATCAGTCAACTGAATTGTAATTAATATTATATTCATAAAGATGAATTGTTAAATTATTACAGAAATCCATGGAATTTAAGTGTTTTGCGGTTTTCTCTTTTTTATTTATTGCAAGGAGTTGTTAATTAATTTAAAGCGGTATAGTCAATATATTGTAGTTTTTTTATTATAAATAAAATGCAATATTATTGTAATCTAAATATTTTTTAGAAATACCAAGAAAAAACACATTATTTATCATTAATATTTAGCTCTGTGAAATAAGGCGATATTATATATTTAATATTGACAAAATATTATAAAAACTCTTTCTAATATTTGTTAATATTAATTAAAAATTAATATATATATTTTTTTAATTTATATATATATATTTTTTTTTATTTTTAAATTAGTTTTTTATTACATCTTGCATTAAAACTCTTTCTATATTTTTTAATATTTCTAATAAATATTTATTATTTTTTTAATTTACAAAAAATGTTTTAATATATATATTTTTTTAATTATATATTTTTTTATATATATATTTTTTCAATTTTTAAATTATTTTTTTATATATATTTTATTTATTTATTATTTATTTATTTTTTCTATATATCTTTTGCTGTTTCTTGAGTAATATGAAATGCATACATCTTGCATTAAAACTCTTTCTATATTTTTTAATATTTCTAATAAATATTTATTATTTTTTTAATTTACAAAAAATGTTTTAATATATATATTTTTTTAATTATATATTTTTTTATATATATATTTTTTCAATTTTTAAATTATTTTTTTATATATATTTTATTTATTTATTATTTATTTATTTTTTCTATATATCTTTTGCTGTTTCTTGAGTAATATGAAATGCATACATCTTGCATTAAAACTCTTTCTATATTTTTTAATATTTCTAATAAAAATTTATTATTTTTTTTAATTTTTAAAAAATTATTTAATATTTTTTTTTAATTAAAAAAAAATTTTTAATGTCTGCTGTTTCTTGAGTAATATAAAATGAATAAATATTGCAATAACATAATGTTAACAGTGTTAGGCAATGAACTATATAATGTATATAAATAACATTTTTAAAGATAATTCCTTACTTCATTTCCTCCCGCTGTTAACATCATGTTAATGCAACCTGTATGCATTTAACATAAAGCCAGAGCAACTGCGCTGTTGGCTCAACAGACTTTCACTTTATTAGAGGCGCAATATGTGCATAGAGATTTGCCAACTCCATTCACACACTCGATGAGTCCATAAACAATTCATTTATTATCCGAACACACTGTGGCCTAAGCCCTAAGGAGGTAAGCACTCTGATCTAATACTTCATGCTTGATTTAGTGGCAGCGGCTGCAAATCATGGCCACATTCCCAACCCCCAGCCAAAAGGGATAAAGGCCAGGCGCATATATGAAATATGAATATGAATATGCGACTGCTTACATGCATACATGCATACATGCGAGTAAGTACTTGCATCCCGCATGCGGCATGCTCAGACAACGTGTAGGCATGTGCGATAAATTATCATGTGATTCTTTTTTCCTCACTGTTTTATGAGTGAGCATAGTATATTGGGGAATACGTGAATGTCGCGTCTCGCTCTCTGTCTGTCTAGCAGGCAATTGCTCATAATTGGTAGTCAAATATGTACGCCCTCTGTGTGATATGTGAAAAGAGAGACAGAGAGAGAGAGAGAGAGGGAGCGGGAGAGAGTGAAGTATTCACTCCTCTGGCAATCGCACACATGCTGCACTCCTGGCTAAGTTGATTTGATATATTGGACGGATTTGGCGTAGACAATTTTATGAGCACTGAATTTATTTGATGTTTGGCATCAGGTTATGCTTTATTCCTGTGCCGATTGCGCTAAGCGCCAGCGCCAATAAATTTCAATCACTCAATGCCCAAATCCTGCACAATTTATGTGGCATATTAAAAAACGTTTTACAAAAGAGACTTTTCGAAATTGGCGCGCTTTATATTAAAAATTAAACGAGCAAAGATAAATGAGAAAATACTTTTTACAATGTTCAATAAAAGAAAACGAAAGAGAAAAAAAAGAACTCGGATAAACTAAAATATTTGCAATCGTAAAAAGAAACGGAAAAAATAGAATGGCAAAGCCAATATTTGCAACGAGGGTGGAAAGAAAAATTAAAAAGTAAAATTGCAAATAAAATGACGATAAAAAATAATTTTAATGTCGCCTTTTTACTTTGAATGTGCAGGCGATGGATAAAAAATATGAGAAGTAAAAGGGAATGCCGACGCTTGAATACTCTACAAATTTTGTGTACTAGTCTTTATTTCAATGAATATTTCAATTTAATATTCATTTGTATAAATATAAATTAATAACAAAAACAAAATATAAAACAACAGATAAGTGTATAAAATATTGTATAAACACATATATTTTATATATTTTTAATATTTTGTTATATTAAATTATATCATATTATAATATGTATATATTTATTAAAATTAGTCTATTTATTTTATGTATTTATTAAAAATTGCAAGATTTTTTTTTTTAAATTTCTATTTATTTATATTCACAACTTTGTAATGTATTAATTATTTGTCTTTTTCTTTTTATATGTTTTTATAAAGAAATTATTTTTTTAACAATTATTATTTGTTATTTATTTAATTTTTTTATATTATTATTTTTATTTATATTTATTTTAAATTGTTGCTTATTTTTAATTCATTACTTTTCCTGCATTTTGTTTGATTTACTAACTAAATATATTTGCAATTTAAATATAATTAATTATATATGATTTGAAGATTAGAATTATGTTTAATTTATTTTGTAACATATTACATACAAATGTTCAGTTCATTCAACAAACTGTTGCATTTCCCATATAGCGTTCTTTATGCCCCACATAAAGTGTATATCCAAGCACTTAGATTGGCAATGGTTCGTTTCATAAATAGCATGAAGTAAATTCTGGGCATGCATATAAAAAGTGTTTCAGTTATATAATTTAAATTAAATGCTCAGAGCTGACAATAAAAATACACACACACACACACACACACACATACATAATAATTCTAAAAAGTGGCTCTGCTTCAGCTATAAAACATTTAATATCAACATTTTTGAGCTCTCTCAAAACCTGAAAACAACAAACAACCCCCAGCAGAGCATTTAATCATTTAAGTAACAAGTAGAAAAAGTATTTGAAAGTATTTCTGAACAACACTCAACGGCTTCACATTCAGGTCTTACATCTTTTCGGCCAAGTGCCACTTTTGTCGCCTTTTATGCTTATTTGACCATTCAAATGCCACACCCACTCACACACTCTGCCGTTTGGGTCATCTATTCAAATTTTTGGCTGCCCTTTTGTATTGGCACACCCCCCAAAAATGCAGACCAAGTTTTATACACTAATCGCGCACTTTCTTCAAGGGACTTGTTGTCCACTTTTTTATGGTCTAAGCTGGACACATAAATTTCGAGGCGCACATGTGATCGGGGCAGAGTTTTCCCACATATGTAGCTGGCTGGCAAATCAAAAGGATGTTAGTGCTCTGGCTCTGTTGATCCGGGCTTTTGTATAATTTCCATTTAATAGCCAAACCAACACCTAGAACAAGCACTAAGAACTGACGAAGATGAATACGCAAGTTTTCAACACATCACAATGAATGAGAAGGGCGGGTGGGGATAGGAAGTGAAAGGTTGATTTGCATAAGAGCCAGGCGTCCTGGCCCTGGGGCAGATAAAGGACAAAGCCAAGGCGTGTTTCTCTCTTGACTTGCTGACGGGCTGCCGTTGCCACTCATTCAGAATCCTTGACCTAACGAACCATAAATTATATGCTTTTGATGTTTTGTTGCTGCTCCTGCCATCGGTCGGTCTGGTCACACAAAAATGTTTATTTAGTTTTGGTTACGGCCAAAAACCTGCCCAGGACATGTAAATTACGAGTCAAGGAAACGGACATTGTAGAGTTTATCGCTCAAATTCGATTATAATGAAACCCCAAAGACAACAAAAGACAGAGCTTAAGAAAACAATAGACGAACACACATCACATCACAGACGAAGAAGACCTATGGGATTAAGGATATGATTGAACTGCCGCCCAGAACAATTAATTGCGCAACAATTTGCATAAATTACAGCGCAGATGAAGAATAAAAAGAGACAAAAAAGCGAAAAAACATATCGTCTAGGTCATAAATTCTCGCTGGCCAGACAACCGGACTTAAGTCATCAGGCGAGCACCAAAAATGGCTAAACACAAGAAAAATCGGAAAAATATGCATGCAGAGAGTGTGAGTGAGAGAGAGAGAGAGCGACTCTGACCAAATGTGGCCAAAAAATGGAAATCCGCAATGCCAAATGCCCAACTCAATTTGGACAAGCTGACAGAGGGCTTTAAAAATGATTACTCAAACCACAAAACGCTAACGAAAACTTTTGAATAGCAGCCTCATCAGCAATGGCAATTCGCATGAATTATGTGGCAAATGCTTCGTTATTAATTAGACTCATTTACCACTCGAATCAGCTAGTTGTTGTTGCTGTTGTTGTTGCCATGAAGACACCTTAATTAAATGTCTGTAAGCAACGCGCACTGAGGTGGAGGATTATGTGCAAAAGCCAAGTCAAGTTTTTGGCCAACTCTGAAGGGTTGCAGCTTTCTATTCGAATTTGCATATGAGTTTTATTTTTAGCCCCTGATCTATGTAGATCCCCCCTTGGGAGATTTGTCATTTTAATTTCCATAAATCAATTTGTTAATTAGCGGTCGCATTTTTGGTTGCCGAGCAGGAATTAACATTCAGACTGCTAAGCAAATAAACTATTTCTTCTTCTGTCTTTTGGCCATAAACCAACTGCCAAATAAAATACAAAAATAAGCAAAGCTTTAATCCCATTTATACGATATCGAGCAGTTACGTTATTTCCAATTTATTTTGATAACCATTGTAAAAGCGTGCATAAACGTAAATAACTAAATATATATATATTTATCTATAGCTGTTTTATATTGTGCTTTAAAATGCTTTTAAGCTTTGGCCTTAAAGCCACTGCCGGCCACTTGAGCCACTTTTATGTGCGCAGCCAGGCGTTGCTGAAGCCCTTGGCCAAAACCCAACTGCAGCTCAAACTCAAACCGAATGGCAGCCATTTAATGTCACTTGGGCGCGCAGGCAGCCATCAAGCATATTATGAGGACGTAGCTCCTGTTGTTGTCTCTCATTGTTTGTTGTTGTTGTTTGCCTGTTGAAAAATAACAACAATTTACACAACAAATGCAACCGAGCAGCAGCCACATGTGAAGTGTCTTCGTGTATATGTGTGTGTGTTGACTTTGACTTGAGTTGCGAATGCCGCGAAGTGCATGCGTTCGACAATGCAGCAACAATTGTTGCCAGCTGTAAATAAACATGGCTTTAGCTACTGCCACGCCCACATGTGTTACTTGATAGCATAGTAACTGTAACAACAGCAGCAGCAGCAGCAGCGAAATGATAATAAGGTATATAATTTAATATCAATCTGACAGCCAGAAGGCAACAAAGTGCGCCAGGCGACGACGACGACGACGACGGCGACGCTGCTTTTTATGCTACACTTTTTTTCTTTTCCAAACATACACTATAAAACATAAGAGTGTGCTGAAGAGGTATATGAGTTAAGCTAAGAGGTTTGCTATAACTGAAGTATAAAGAAAATAAACTTGTGGACAGTCAAAAGAAATCGCTTAAGACATTAAGAATCAATTTAATATCAATACTGAAATGAAGAGAGAGCTTCAAGATTTTTTTTGTATATCTTTAAACTTATCTCTTCTTATAGTTTATTTATATAAAATATTATTATAAATTGTGCCTGAAGGCCTTTGTCGCTCTGGCTTAAAGAAATTGTTATTTAGAATTAATTCTCGGTAACAATAAATAAATAAATAAATAAATAAATTGTTATAAATTTTTATTTAATATGTTTTTAATATAGAATTATTTGCTGAGAGCTTAGCAAGTTCAGTTCTTTAAATTTTAAACCCAATTTAATATTTATGTGATTTAATCTAATGTGGTTGATTCAAAGAACTCTGGCAATGTTGAAGAGTACTAAATATAAAAAACAGAAAGTATGTATAAATTTTGTATTTATATTAAATTAAATCGAATTAAAGGCTGGAAAAGTATCAGAAATGTCAGATTCATGGATTTTGTTTTAATGAATGATAATCAACAATGGCAAATAATCTCTATTAATACTTCTTATTCTGCTTCGCACACAGCTCAATCCGCTTTAGGAATTCTTTACTTATAAATATCATTGCAGAGTATTCAGAGTACGTTGATCTACCTGTGTGTCTTTGATGGCACTTGTATTCCACTTGCTGCACCTCCACATTGCGCCAGGGCGCACTTCACTTTTATGCATTGTCTGTATGTCTGACGTTCTATCGAGCTACTCAAATGGTGTATTCTTTTCTTTACTGTATATTTTTCTTTTTTCATTCTCTTCTTTCTTTTTTTTTTTTGTTAACTAAATAAATGCAGTTTGTTTGCCTGCACTTGTTGTTTGTGTTGAGCCAAGCAGAACATTTCCATTTGAATGTTCTTTTAAGCGAAAACAATTTCTTCTTTGTTTTGCTTTTGAGAATTTCTGCATTCCTTTTTCGCCAGCTATTTGTACTGCTTTCAACTCCTTCTCCTCTCTCTCTCTCTCCCTCTCTCTCTGTCTCTTAGGTATACTCAGGTAAGTGATACCAGATGTAGGAAAATCTGTTGTAGGTTTCATCAAATTAGATCATGGATTTTGATTTGGATTTTGAGGTTGGACCAGCAAATGTCTAATGTCATTATCAGGAGCTCAGGTCTCCTGCCCAGCTGGCGTGCCCTTTGTTGACCCTTTTCCCAGAGTCATTCTCTTTTGTTGTACCTTTAGAGTTTTGCCAGCCATTTCGCCGCATTTTATTTTACATTTTTTTTATGCAGCACCAACAACTATAAAAAAAAGTTTTTACATTTTTTTACGGCACTTATTTTCTTTTGGCAAAGCAAAAGAAAAGAAAATTCAGTGCAAGTGCATTATGTGTGGTCTTACGGCGAGAAGTTGATTATGTTGATTTGTGGAATTGATTTGGTTAGGGCGTGGTGTATACCACACCAGTGTTGAATGGAACACTAAGAAGAAGAAGAAGAAGAAGGGGAGGAAGAGTAGCAAAAGTCAGCACTCCTTTTTATCATAAAATATTCGTGTTATGTGGCGTGGAAATGCTGCCTGATTGTTTTGCGGTTGTAAAAATATGTAAAACTTGAAATTGAATGAGCCAAAGGATGAAGAGAACAGACTTTAATATATATTAAAGAGAGATTACAAAAATACTAAAAGAGCAAAATAAAATGCAAAATTAAATAATATTAAAAATACAATATAAAGAGCAATTTATTTTAAGAAATCTCAAAAGAGATATGAAAAGCTCGTAAATGTAAACATTTTGGTTGAGGATATCAGAAGACTTATTATATTAAAAAAAAAAAAAAATAATAATAATTATTATTATACACAATTGTTATAGTAAAAATAATAATAATCTGATTAAACTAAATATGTAAAATTATATAAATAATAAAATAGTAAATAGAAAGCTAAAATATATTAAAGAAATTTATTAAAATATAAACTAAATATTAATCATATTCAAGCAACAATTATGAAATATATATGTAAATATAAAATATTAATAATAAATATTTAAAATATAGAGAAATAAAAAATATATATAAAAGAAAAATTTATAATAAATCATATAAAATTTAAATAAATTATAGGTGGAGTCCTTTTTTTCTTTTTTTTGACAACATCAAGAAATAGCTAAATCTCTCACATATGAAACATTTCCAGCTCACGTAGTTTGCATAGTTGAGCCTGAAGACAAAGATAAAGGAATTTGGTCAAGGACACACAGTCAAAGAAAATACACAAGACGCAAGCATAGGCAAACGTAAATTCGAAACAAATGAACTTCCCCAGTTCGAACTGTTCGAATGTTCGAATAAGCAACAGCCCCTCTCAGCACACACATCAAATGAAACGCGAAGCAAACCAACTCGAATTCGAATACAGACAGACATTTCGAGCATTCGAACGTCGAGTGAGAGCAGCTACCCCTCATAGTAAACTCGAAACAGGGGAACTATGCAAACTACGTAACGCATTACGTTATACGTAAACGTAACATGCCACAAGTGTGAAGTAAAGCGCGAACATTTACAGCACGTGATGCAGCAGCCGAGAGGTTGAAAAGTAGTTGACATAACGGCACATGCAGCAGTCACAGAGCAGAGAGCAAGAGCAGAAGAAGAGAGAGAGGGAAAGGGAGAGAGAGAGAGTGTCCTTACGGAAATGCACGTGAGCATAAAGCACACTCATACGCTCGCTCTCTCTCTCTCTCTCCCTCACTCTCTCCCTCTCTCACTCTCTCTCTTTGGGGGGTGGGCGCCTGGCATTGGGCTAGGGCCATGGTGGTGGGTTGTTGTCCCTTCGTACGGCTTGTTGCTGCTGAGAGTGTTGAGAGCGTCGCCAGCATTTCCCGGGTATAAAAACGCAGTCACTGACGCCGTTCGAGTCAGTCGAACGCCAGCTAGCCTCGAGTGCGTAACACAGCAGCCAGCAGCAGCCAGGTGGTGGTGAATAAATAATCGAAAGCAACGTCAAGAGTGAATTTTACGTAATCCAGTGCGCCATGGCCATACCGTTTTATGAGGACGAGCCGGAAACGGCGACGGCAGCCAACCTAGACGCCAGCCAAATTACCGACGCTGATCAAGTGGACGGGCCGCCGCTCAGCTATGCCAGCAATGAAGCTGACGGCTACGATCAGGTGGACTACGAAGCGCCAGCCGCATCCGCATCCACATCGGCATCCCCATCAGCAGCAACAAGTAACACGCAAGCCACATCCACCGACAACAACAACGAGATGCCGCCCAGCACAGAGGAGCAGTTGCTCGTTTGGAAAATGCTTGCATTAGCCATGTGCAAGGTGCTGAAACAATTCTATCTGCAGCAGAAGAAGCAACAGCAGCCGGGCAAAACCACAAAGCTGACGGCCACCGTACAAATACAGCCGCAAGCGCAGTAAAGCTTAACTAAAGAGAACGCGAATGAGAATGAGAACGACGACGAATTCAAGGCCCCACTTAAAACGAGGCCTCTGATGGCTCCTAAGCGCAACTTGTGATTACTTTTCGTTGGTGAGAACTAGCGCTCCCTAAGCTAAACAGGGAGAGAGACAAAGAGACGGAGAGAGAATGGATTGGGAGAGAAAATTAATGTAAACGATTCGCAAAAAAAATCACAAAAATTCAAGGAAAACAAAGAGGAAATTTCATAGTTTTTGTATATCGTTTGAATCTGAGTTTTGCCGTCGCTCGAGAAAGTAAACAATTTGTGTTTTTTTGAAGGCTGATTTAAAATGTTTGGATAAGCGCAAATGTGATAAATAATTTTGCTAAAAATTGTATTTTAAGTGCTCACTGTTTTGGTAAAGTTATTTAAGCATCAAAATTAATTCAGATACTATGTGAAATGAAATGGAATGAATATTTTTCTAGTTTAATTTTTATTGAATTAAGTTGACAGCAGAATGGTCGGCCCAGTGCAAGCAGCAGCAGCAGCTAGTTTTCAGACACAGATACGAACCTAAGCTTAAGTCCAATTTTTCTACTAATAGATGTGTAACAGTTTATATATAGATATTAGTTCATAAGCTCATAAATTACAAACTTTTACAAAACAAAAATATATATATATATATATACATACATATATAAAACTCTCTTGGTGTCTATTTACAAACAAATCGCATCGATTTCACTCTTAGGTAGTTGGCTTCTTAAACTAGTTATGCAAATATTATAAAAGAAATATATATATAAATATATTTTTGTATAATTATTTTGCTGTTAAGTGTAATCGATGTTCATGTATGTGTATATGTGTGTCCATTTCATTTCTAGGTCCATTAACATAAGCAATATAACTAAGACTACGCGTATTTCAAGCAAAGACAAACTACAGTAAATACATTTTCGTGTCACGAGCATGAACATAGTACAAGAAAACAATAGAGATCTTAACAGAAACAACAAACAGCCAAATGGTAAAAAGAAAAACAAAAAATTATGAAAATCTATTGACTATTGTAAATTAATTTTAAGCATAAAATAATTATATACATTATATATATATGCATAATAAAAATTAAATTAATTCAAACGAAATTACGGACCTCACATTTATTTAATTATTATTTATTTAAAAATATATATATTAAAAGATATGTGACTGACAGGAAAGACTTGTATTAATATTACTCTATACCTAATATTTTGTTTGTAGGGCAAAGTGATATTACTGATCAATTTTGAATCTTCGTTATCTTTATATTTCAAAGCTGAATGTCCTATGTTTTAATGAGTATATTGCTTGAAGAACTGTTTTTTTTTTATTATTTATTCATTTTATTTATTTTTTTATCTTATTTATTTGATTTATTTTATTTGATTTTATTTATTTATTTTTTTATACCCTGAACCCATTGAAAATGGGAAATCAGGGTATAATGGTTTTGTTGAAATGTCTGTAACAGGCAAAACAAAGTATATACATATATTCTTGATGATTTAGCACTATTTCTCTGTCCATTTCTTCTAAATATTCCTTCTACGTATTTCGAAGTATTTCTTCCAAGTATTCCCGCAATGTATTTCCGTTAAGTATTTCCTCGTTCTTCTAAGTATTTGCTCGACTTATTTTTTTCTACGTCTACTTAGTTCCTCTACGTCTTTAATGCTTAGCTGATCGATCACACGCTCTGCTTCACTTTATTGCGCTGACCCCCACCAGGCGTGGACGACTGAAGAAATGCTGCAGCTGCTGCCCTTTATATACGTAAAGCCACTTTTACTCAAGCACTGTCTCTCCCTAATGTGAAGCCCGACGGCAGGTAGCGCTCATTGCAGTCGAGCCTCAAGTGAGCAATGGGAACGCTCTCTGCTGCTGCGAGCATTCTAGCTTCGTTTTACCTAAATACAAATACCAAAAAATACCAAATGAGAGCTGATGCACATACATTGACAACTTTAATGATCTTCTGCACTGCTTCTCTGCTTACTTTTACTCGACTCGATTTGTTAAAGCTTTTCGAACTACGGCCTTATAATATACTACAACTATAAGTCTTACTACTATAACAATAAGTCCTACTACTATAACAATAAGTCTTACTACTATTACTATAAGTCTTACTACTATAACTATAAGTCCTACTACTATTACTATAAGTCCTACTACTATTACTATAAGTCCTACTACTATAACCATTACTTCTACTACTACAACTATAAGTCTGCTGCGCTTTATATATGCCCACTATTACTCAAGCCTGTCTCTCTCGTTGTAGTCGAGCTTTAAGTGAGCAATTGGAACGCTCTCTGCTGCTGTGAGCATTCTAGCTTCGTTTTACACATACACATACCAAAAGAGAGCTGCTGCCTACACATAGACAACTCAAATGATCTTTTGCTCTTTTTCTCTCCTTGCTCTTACTTAACGGCAAGTAAAGCTCGTTACCGTCGAGCTTCAAGTGACCAATGGGAACGCTCTCTGCTGCTGTGAGCATTCTAGCTTTGTTTTACCTAAATACAAATACCAAATGAGAACTGCTGCATACATGTAGACAGCTGCACTGCTTCTCTCCTTGCTTTTACTTTTACTCAAGTACTGTCTCTCTCGTTACAGTCGAGCTTCAGGTGACGCTCTCTGCTGCTTCAATAATTTGTTCAGGGGATTTGCTAGTCGAGCGGACTCGACTTGAGCTTTCATACTTGTTATTTATTTATTTATTTATTTTTTTTTTTCTTTTTAAGAATGTGTAAGGCTAAAAAAAAAATTTTCATGATCTGTAGAATGATTGATTGGTAATTTCTTTATATGAATAAAAAAAAGTCTAGAGTTCACTTAGACTGCATAGCCTTACAATAGCTGACTCCAAAATGATTCCAACTAAATAGTTAAAAGAAAATATGCATATTTGTCAAATATTTTAATAGAATCAAAATTTAATCAAATATAAATATTTTAATTAAAGTAGAGGCTTTCATAAAGATTACCAAATCATAATCTCTCTCACTAAATTTTTTTCCAATATCTACAACAGCAGAAAGATCACCGAGTCATGTTCGCATTTTACTTAAATTATTGTTAAAAAATATTTATTTTTGTAAATTTACTTTAGATTTCGTTATATTACAGTTGTTGATTTTAAATTGATATATCCTACAACACAGCATTGTTCCGTTTTCATTTAAGCTTTATGCCAAGTTGCTCGATTAGCATACTGTAATTCAATATGTAATTACCCGATTTTTAATAAAACCCTCAAAACTGATTATACCTCTATATATATAATAAATTCGATTCACATAGAGCTTGCTAAGCGTGGCCTTTAAGTAGACTCAATACTCCATTGATTGCTAAATCTCTGCGAGCATTCAAGTTCATCGCTGCTTGATTCTACTTTCATCAATGCTAATAACTTGCCCAGCATTCAGTCATATGCCATTGACAATGGTCTGCCACCTTCGCTGCGGTATTCAAATTGCATAGAGCCGTAAGTAGATGGCATAGATCAAAGCCAGTTGGCAGACAATGCTCGCCTCGCCCCTCTACTTTCAACTCCGCCAAAAACCAAACGCACAATCGATGCGGAAAAATGTCGCGTGGCGGCTGATAAAAGGCCTTCGGGGCAGGATAACAGAAAGAGAGGAAGAGATGAAGAGTGAACAAAATAATAATAAAAAGTTCCGCCCGCTACTGTTCAATGCAAATACTAGAGTATTACGGGGCAGTTGCTAAGCTGATTTTTTAATTTTCTAAAACCCTACACAGATTTTAAACTCCATCAATCAATAGCATCAATAATAATATCAATCATACCCAAAGAAAAAAAAAAACAAATAGCATTTGCTAAATCAACTGCCCTGAAGATGGTTTTAAAAAATTTGATATTTTTACGCAGATAACCAATGGGGATTATGGATTCCCGAAAAGAAAAAAAAAAGACGAAATCAAATACATGAAGCCGAGAAATGCGCATTAGAGGCGGTTAACTGTCTGAATTCAATCAAATGTTCCCTCGAGATTTTGCACTTGTGTTTGCATTTGCACAGACCCACACATGATACCAGAGCTCATATGCCAAGCCATGCCATGATGATGATGATGGGTGGCAACCCTTTTTTCTATTTTTTTTCTAAACTGGTGAAAGCAGACCCTAAGTGCATGTGTGTGTGCCCAGCTGGGGGTAAGGTGACCCATAAATAAACAGTTTACATTTTTTATATGTTCAAGTTCTTTATATATATATATATATATATATATATATATATATATATATATATATATATATATCTATACCCGTTTAAGTACTGAAAAGAGTATATTGGCTTTATGAACTGCTTGCGTTGCTATTTGTTATATAAATGCGAAATTTTTAACTAATTAAATTTATATTTCACATGTCATGTTATATATCATATTTTATTCAATGAAATATATCCCTCTTCTGATATATAGAATTTAAATTACCAGGAACCTGATTCACAGACCGATTGGCCAATTGGAATAAATAAATTTATATAAATGTTTTAAAAAATATTTATTAATTTTTCATATTATTATTTGTTATCATTATAATAGGAATCGCACCTATATATTGTTAAATATTTTTAGATAAATTTATATATATATTTTAAATAATATCTATTTTATCATTATAATAGGAATCGCGCCTATATATTCTTAAATATTTTTATATAAATTTATATAAATATTTTAAATAATATTTATTAATTTTTAATATTCTTATTTGTTATCATTATGATCTTAATAATATTATTATTATTTATTAATATTATTAATATTATTTTTAATAATTATCCAAATAGGAAAATAAATATAAACATTTAGACATGGCAAATTCCTTTATATCGCTTTTCATATAAATTTTTGTTCACCTCGAGCGAGTATCATGCAGTCGACTACAATGAACATTGTTATACGATTTCTTTACAACGCTGCATATAACGTAGGGTGTATTACACAGACTCAAGTGTCAATAGTAATCACATGTTGTTGCTGCACAGATACAAGTATTTCCTCCTCCTTGTCCATTTCATATTTTTGCTGTGCAAATATTTGATTGAATACCATCTAGTTGATAACTAGATTGAGCCTATGTCCATAAATCGAGCAGCATCAAAGTCTTGAACATTGGGCACGTAATTGAAAGTACACGAAAGCCATATTTACAGACGCAAATGCTTGAAAGACATTATTAAAAATAAATTAGAGTACCTTTTTGCTTATTTTTCTTTCTCTATTTTTTTTTTATAAGTAGTATTATATAAATACTGCAAACAAAGCGGAGAGCTGAAGTGGTCTCATGCTGCTTGCTACGTGCTCAAGTGCATTTCATTTGGTTCTGCGGTCATCATTAGTGTGCTTTATTAAGTGGAAGCAATTTCTACTTCAGTTTCAGCTTCCTTGGGGCGCAACTTTAAGCCGGCGATAACTAAGCTAACTCAACTTTGGGAGACCCTAGGCGGGTAGTCTTTCTTTATACATACATATATGCAATGGCAGCTGCTTGAGCTCAAGTGCCGCTAAATTAGCTCAAGGTCGTGCTGTCAACTGTTGCATATGTTGCAACTGCAACTGCAACTGCAACTTGTGGCACGTTTCTACACACATATACACTCAAACCTGAATTAGGGTCGAGCAGCAGAGCAACTCAATCCTTTGTTAACAAAGAATAGGGCTACATAGCATTTGGGTCAAGGTCAAGTTGCATGCGTGCTCCTTTTGTGTGTGTGTGTGTGCGTGTGTGTGTGTGTGTTGCAGCTATCGTTTTGTATGTCAAATGTTAATTGAGATGTTTCTAAATGAAATAGCAAGTTTCAAAATATTTCTAACTAATATATATATATTTTTTCTTTTTATACCCTGAACCCATTGAAAATGGGAAATCAGGGTATAATGGTTTTGTGAAAAAGTATGTAACAGGCAGAAGGAGGCGTGGCAGACCCCATAAAGTATATATATTCTTGATCAGGGCGATGAGCTGAGTCGATTTAGCCCTGTCCGTCTGTCCGTCCGTCCGTCCGTCCGTCCGTCCGTCCGTCCGTCTGTCCGTCCGTCTGTCCGTCCGTCCGTCCGTATGAGCAAAAGGATCTCAGAAGTTATAAGTGCTAGAGAGCTGAAATTTTGTATATAGACTCGTGTATACCATACGCAGTACAAGTTTATCATATTTTTTCGATAACTCATTCGATATCTTTTTTATCGAGGATAATCGATAGATTTGTATTGTTTTTTCAGGCTAATTTGAACACTTTAAGACATAGAGACTTCAGATTTACTGTGTATATGCATTAGATAAATACACACACTTTGCCATTTACAGATTTTGGATACCACGCCCCCTTCGCCCCAAATTCGTAAAAAACGTGTATCAAGTACTAGAGACTTGTGCTTTGGAATGTACACACATTTACACTTTATGATTACGTTCTAAAAGTTTCATTAAGATCGTACGTCTACAAAAGAAATTATTCAACAAATAAATTCTCTTAATATTGCCCACACTGCAGCGCAGCCCAAGCGCAGTCGCTGCGTACTGCGCAGTTAGCAGAGCGCGGGCTTATGCGTGCGTATGTATACATGTGTATGTATGTGTGCATAAAAGAAGTGCAGAATGATTAGAATATCAGCTTGGAGGGTTCAGGGTATCTCCTAGTCGAGCAGTCTCGACTAGAGCACTCTTACTTGTTTCAAATTTAAAAGTTGTTTCTTAAATGAAATTTAAATTTAATTATATAAATCACTTCATTTCTTAGCTGATCAAACACGAATCTGATTGATTCTCATTCTATTATTTCGCATTCACAATTAAATTTCAGAGCAAACTGTTTGCTGCAGGCAAACAAAAATCTTTGCAGTCTCATTTTAATAGGAAGGTTTGCAGGGCATGGCAAAGCCGCTATTGTTGCAGCTTGCAGCACTCATCGCATAGCATATCATCATATCGCAAACCATCAGCACAATTAATAGAAATGCAACACGCAGTGGCTGTGGCAGACTGTGGCAGCGGCAGCGGCAGCGGCAGATCAAAGGGCTCGGTCCACAAAAGCGCGAAAGACAAAAGACGGCGACAGTCAAAAGGCAACAGCAAGTTGCCAAAGCCGTGTCAAAGGTAATGACAGAAGCCAAACAATTGAAAAGTTGTAACAAAACGAGAAAGAGAAAGAGAGATAGAGTGAGAGCAACAACAACAACAACAGCAGAAAACAAAGCGACTTCGTTAGCGCAAAACAATTGTCAAAGCAACGGGGGAAAAAAAAATAAACTGAACAAGAAATAAAAGCAAAAAGCACATGAAAAATGGAAAAAAAATATAAGTTGAGTGCAATTTTCAAGCAATATATTTTCCGCTGTTGAGCCAAACTTTTCACGCGCTTTTTGATGTTTCCAGCCAAGAAGTGCAAGAATAACAAGCTCAAAATTGCGTAGAAATATTTAATGAACCGCACGGCAAACAGCAAACAGCAAACAGCAAAGAGTACGACATAAAGGAATTGCCAGATAAGGAAAAAAAAGTCACGAAATGGAAGCCGCAGTCTGAACACAAAAATCTAATTTAATAATCAAATAAAATGCTCGACCAAGGCAGCTGACCCAAGGGAATCTCACAACAAATGCCAAATGCAAAGCCAGATGAAATAAAAAAAAAATACAACAAAATAAATAAAATCTACGAATACTCGACTATAAAATGACCTGTAGCCAATTAAAAAATAAAAATAAATATATAAATAAATAAATAATAATATATATATAAATAATAAATAAATAAATATATATAAAATATATATTATTATAAAACAATTTTTAACAAATAATTTTATTTTTTAATAATAATGAATACAAATATTTATTAAAAATTGTTTTATAATAATATATATATATATATATATATTTTTTTTTTGTAATAATAATGAATAAAATTTTTATTAAAATTTATTTTATAATAATAGATATTTTTACAATTTTATTTTATTTATTTATTTAACAAATTATTTATTTATTTTTAACAAATATTTTTATTTTTTAATAATAATGAATACAAATATTTAGTAAAAATTGTTTTATAATAACATTTATTTTTTTTATTTTTTAATAATAATGAATAAAATTTTTATTAAAAATTATTTTATAATACTAGATATTTTTATAATTTTATTTTATTTATTTATTAAAAAAAAAAAAAATAATATTAAAATAAAAAATGCTACAAAATAAATAAAATTTTGTACGAATACTCGACGAATAAAATATGCAATATAAAAAATAAATAATAAACTAAATATAAAAGAAAAATATTAAAATAAAATGCTCGACATTAAATAAATTAAATATTTTAAATTTTAATTTAAAAATCAAATAAAATAGTAATAACAAAAATAGAAAATTTCTGAATTAAAATTATAAGAAAGTAAATGAATAAAATAAAAATAACATATATGATGATACAGTTTACTTGCTTGCAAAATATAATGCAAATGAAATAATCTTCTTAAAAGCAGCCGACTACTACTATCGAAATGGAATACACCGTTCCTTGAATACCTTATATAGGCAGGCGTAAAAGACATATTGGAACTGTAACTTGTCAGGGTATATGAAAGTATATGAAAAGACGTAACAATTAACAAATATGAGCCTTAGATATAACACCAACTCTAATAACATTTTATGCATATAAATTTCTACATAAATACCCTACAACACACTCGTTTAAAGGGTATTCTCGAATCAGTCATGTTATTTACATGACTTGCGCGATTTGACAAATTTACGAGTGAGTTTAGCGTACTAATCATTAGAGATCTCTAAACCCCGCCCCACTCCTGCCACTGCCACTGCTCCTGGCTATCCAGCCCTGCCCTGCCCTGCCCTGGCAGCTACCCCAGTTGCGCTGCAGGCAATAATAAACATAAAGCGACTGAGCCAAGGATGAGGCATATTAAGGATATGCAGCACGTTGACAACGCCAAAGTACATTTTTATTTTTTGTCTTCTTCTTCTTCTTTTTTTTTAAGGCTACCAGATTTGGCTGCTGTGGCACATAATTTTAATGTTTATCGTCTTTTATTGTCAAACAAATTATTTTTGATGCTGCGCTGCAGGCGAGCATTACGTACATATATTGATGCCAAGGTGCCTGAGAAACAGTTCAGCTGGTGAGGGTGGCCAGAGGGAGAGACTAGAGGGGGGGCGGAGGTTAAGACGCACATACACGACGTGTAATTTGATTAGCATGAGGCCAAAGTAGAAGCTGAGAAAACATAATAAACATAAAGAAAATTCTGATATTATCGGTGAAAGTCAAAACAATTTAATGCATGAATAAAAAATAATTTCTTTCTTACGACGCAGACAATTTGGAAAAGGTGCATACATATATCGCTCTGATATCCTGTTGCGAAAGCAGCTTTATTAGATTTTGGTTATTTATATATGTATGTACATATATGCATTTGGCTGCCAAGCAACTCTCTGGGGCTGCCTTTCAAGTGAACATATTTGATTATTTACTTAAGCACATTAAAAGGAAACGAAATCAGCTGACATTTTGCATATGAATTAAAACGCAATAATTTCGACTACTGATATATCTATATATGTATTTCTTTTTCTTCTTTTTCTTCTTCTCTGTTGCCAAATTGAACTTCCCCTGGGGAATGGACTGAAACTTTTGTTGTTTGCTTTGCTAATGCTTAGAAGGCTTCTGCAAATGCTTTTAATAAGCTACTGAAATATTTATAATGTTTTTCTAATGATTTTCCGATTGATGCTAAACAGATTTCGCAAGCATTAAAGCACATTCAATTTGGCTTTAATAATGAGTTTAATGCTGTTCACTCGCCGCTCTGGCTCATAAATTAGTTAGTCGGCCCCAAATCCGACTTAATACGCTTCACTTAATTGTTTACAGCATTAATGCAAAAACCTCAGTCAATCCAATAAACACAGCCCAGCAACGGCCAACGCATCAATATTATACAACTCACACACACACACACACACACACTTACGCAGGATATACAACAGGACATAACAAGAGGCAAACCAAAATCGCGACACGTCGGCTGACCAACTCTCATCATCATCATCATCAGCGTCATCATCAGCCTCATCATTATCATCAGCGCTGTCGTCGGTGGCAAACATTAATCAGCGAATTATCAATGCAAATAATTTTCAGCACGCCTGAATGCGATATCAATCAACGGACATCGCTTCCGCTGCACCGACAGCAACTAGAGGGCGGAGAAAGAGAGAGAGAGAGAGAGAGCGGGTAGAGGATTGTATGCTGCCATGTCCTTCTATTGGGTGGCTGTGCGGTGCATTGAAGGCATTTCTGGCTGGGCACTTAACACACAATTAAGTGCAAATAATTGCAAACGCTGCATATAAATGATTTGTTTAAGCCAACATGACGGGGCCTACGCCACACTCAACGGCAATGGGATAAATCAAACCAAAACTTCCACGCACACGTCTTTAATGCTTAGGTAAGACACTAAACAGTGGAGTGTATTTGAAGATGAGGCTGAAGCGTAGTTGAAATATATAGAAATGATAACAATAGGAAAAATAGAGTTGAGGTTTGTTTTCTTTATTCAATTATTAAAAGAGTTAACTTTGCTTATTTCATAGAAAAAAAAAATTATTTAATTTATTTAATTTTAAAATTTATTTAATTTATATTTTATTTAATATGAGTAGAGCAAAGATTTCTAGAATTAAAATGTATTTTATTTTACTTATTTATTATTACTCTTTTTAATAAAGTGTAAACATTTATTTAAATTATTTTATTTAATAAATATTTTTTTTAAATACAGTTTTTCTATAAAATTATTTTATTTAAAAAATCATATTTATTTAATTTATATTTTATTTAATACGAGTAGAGCAAAGACTTATAGAATTAAAATGTATTTTATTTTACTTATTTATTATTATTCTTTTTAATAAAGTGCAAACATTTATTTCAATTATTTTATTTAATAAATTTTTTTTAAATACAGTTTTTTTTTATAAAATTATTTTATTTAAAAAATCAAATTTATTTAATTTATATTTTATTTAATACGAGTAAGGCAAACATTTATAGAACTAAATTATATTTTATTTTACTTATTTATTATTGTTATTTTTAATAAAGTGTAAACATTTATTTAAATTATTTGGTTTAATACATATTTTACGTTTACAAATAAATATTTTTGTAAATACATTTTTTTTTTATAATATTTTTCTTTTTATACCCTGAACCCATTGAAAATGGGAAATCAGGGTATAATGGTTTTGTTAAAATGTATGTAACAGGCAGAAGGAGGCGTGGCAGACCCCACAAAGTATATATATTCTTAATCAGGGTGACGAGATAAGTTGATTTAGCCCTGTCCGTCTGTCTGTCTGTCCGTCTGTCCGTCTGTCCGTCTGTCCGTATGTTTGAACGCGTCGATTTCCGAAGCTATGATAGCTAGAGACTTGAATTTTTTTTTTAAATGACCGTATATACAGCGCGGATGTCGAGTTTAGCGTTAGAATTCGATAAATTATCCCGTTATATTTTTATCGAATAAAAACATTCAAGTTCAAATCAGATGCCAGTACAGATGCTAGCGGCGCGTCATTTGATCATGAGGTCTCGGGTTCAAACCTCAGAGCGGTCGGAGTTAATTTATGTTTATTTTCTTTTTTTTTAATTTTTTTTTCAAAATATTTATACATATATTTATTTAAATGAGCTTACTATTCAGCCACAACAGTTTTTCTATAAGTGTGCACACATCCATTCAAAGAAACAATTAGTTTAGTTTAGATTCGCTAGATGGCGCTGCAGCAGTGAATGTATTACTGTTTTGCCATCAAACTGTCACTAAGTGAAGTGGCGTAGTGAATAGCATCGCGCCACTCAATCGAGAGGTCTCGGGTTCGAACCCCAGATCGGGCGGAATTATTGTTTAATTTTTTTTTAATTGTTTCAAAAATTGAAATTTTAACCACACTAAATGTGAATATTTATTAGTTTGGTTCAGGGTAGTATCTAGTCGAGCACTCTCGACTAGAGTTTTCTTACTTGTTTGCTTTAGTTTCTTTACGTGCTTTCTTGTTTAATTGAAGTAGTGCAAACATTTATTTAAATTATTTTATTTAATAAATATTTTACGTTTATACATATAAATATATACATATATATTTTTTAAATACCGTTTTTTACAATATTTTTATTTTTTTTTTTTTTATTATGACTATTTTCTTCTTTTGTTTTCTTTCAATTAATTGAGTTAAATCTATTTTATTTTTATTCAAAATAATAAAAGCTTTGTTTTTGTCTCAATAGAAATACAACTCAAATTTATGTTATTTATTTTTTGTTTAATAAAAGTAGTGTATTTAATAAAAGTAGAGCAAATATTTATAGAACTAAAATTATTTTTATTTTATATTCAATTTAATTGAAGAAATATAAAGTTTTTTTTTTTTTAAGATTTTTATTTAATAAATATTGTACGTTTATACATGTAAAACTTTTTTTTTAATATTTATATAGATTTTTTTTTTTTAAATTTTAATTTATTTTCATTAGTAATTTATTCACGGTGTGTTCTTTCAATTAAATTGTATTTTATGTTATTAATAAATTACAAACTTGTTTAAAGCAAAAATAACAAATATAGCAAATCGAGTAATGAATCCCTCTATTATTCTCTGCATCTTCACAATATCAGTGGAACTATAAACAAATCCACAATATTAAATACATATACCCAAACAATAAAGCTACGGCTTCATTACTTGCTCCCCTTTCGACCCGAGTCAGTCAGAGAATTGAAGCTTGCATTTATCTGCAAGCTAAAGCCTGACCATTATAGTCCGCATCGGGCTCAATATATATAATATAAGCGGATAATGAATTTGAGATTTGCAGCTGAAGAAGTAAGAAGGGAATTTTGTGACTTAGGCATAGCTATGTGGGGCTTCCAGCTCTGCCCACAGGGCATTTTGGCGCGCCTAATTAGTATAATCCGCGTTGAAATTATTCAAGTGTGCATTGTGGATGTGTGTGTGTGTGTGTGTGGTGGCATGAACTGCAGATTGTGTGCACACAGTTCAATAAGGATGAGTGCGTGGGTGTATGAGTATGTAAGTAACGCCGTCGTCTGCCACACCACAACAATAACACACACACTGAGCGCATTACATGCACCGGGCGACACATTCTCCCGTTATGATAACATGGCAAGCTGCATAAATTTAATGACTGCAATTAAGTGAAACGCCAAAGTTTTGAGGCAAAGGCAAAGGCGCTGCAGTGCTAAAGTCTTATCAGGCGAGCCGCAGAGCTTTTTGATTTCAGCTGCCACCCCCCCCCCCCTCCCCACTCTCTGAACGATGCATAATTGAATGCAATTAAAGCAACTTAATGCGCATTTCATGAGCCAGGCATTTGCATATGCAGCCAGAATGACAGAGGACAAGCATGTAAAAGTGATTATTTATGCAAATTGCATATAAATAAATTGCAAAAAAATATATATATATATGTATATATGTACATGTTAAGGGCGCAAAGTGAAAAAGAAAAAAACAATTTGCTCAAATTGAATTTATGTGCCCAAAGGCGGCGCAATAAAAGAAATGTGTAAAGTGCACTTAAGCAATGGCCAGCTGGCCAAAGGATTGCAGAGCACACACTTGCTTCCAGCCGCCACAAGCTCCTTGCCCATGGCTCCGGCTCCGGCTCTGGTTCTGCGGTCACTGTGAATCACTGTGAATTGCGCTGGCGCCTGGCAAAGACGTTCATCGTCCCATTGCTGGCGTCGCTTCGGTTCGGCACAGGAAGCCATAATGGACTTTTCATTCAAATTATTTTGGCCATGAGCTGTGCGAAGCAGCCAAAGCAGCTAGCTGCCCACAATGCTCATATATTGCCTGGAATTGATGATCTGCTTCCTGTTTACGCTTACTCTCTCTCTCTCTCTCTCTCTCTCTCTCGCTGTCTCTTACTTCTTTGGCCTGCATCGCTTAATATCTGCTATTTTGGCTAGGTCCAGGCACATATTGTCCCCATATAAATCAGTGCTTGAATAGCTGCTAAGTTGGAGTGAAAGGGTTAAGAGAACTAAGATGTAGAGCGCTTAAAATACTCTGTAAATCTAGCTAGAACTAATATATAGAAGCAGAAGACTGGACTGCGTGGGATTAAGAGACTTTCTTTAGGTATTTTTGCGAACATATTCCCTAAGTTCAGCCTAAAGAGAGCAGAGCTTATTTACTTATTAAATCTTAGCCTGCGGAAGTCTATATAATTGTTTAAAAAATATAAAAATATAAATAGAACAAAGATATAAGTGAATCTTATAGAGAGGTCTTGAAAACCCTAAATGAGAATTGCCAAAACCTGCCTAAAGTCTAAGCAACTCGCGCTGGGCAATTGACTTAAAAGCCAACTAGCTGAAAGCCACATCCGAAACGTGGCGGAAGCACACTCCAAACATATGTACACACACACACACACATACATGCATTTCGGCTTTATGGCCAACGAACAATGCAAATTGTTCTACAAAATTCTTTTCGCACTTTTTGCATCATTAATTGTGGAATTTATGAGTGAATGTGCGGCGCATAGTTTCTATGTAAATTTGCGCCTTTTATTGAGTTGTACGCACGGCCAAGGACAAAGGACAAAGGACAAAGGACAATGCATATGTTCGGCTGCTGCGGGCTGACATTGCTCTCTCTCTCTCTCTCTCTCTTTGTTGTTTGTTGTTTCAATTTCGTATAAACATGTAAATAATTTCCAGCTGATTGCGCAAATTCGTTTCGGGCTTGATTTTTATTGCATAGCTCAGGGCGCAGCGTGCATAACGAATGCCGATTCGATACTTTTTTCTCTCTCTCTCTCTCTGCTGAAGTTGTTCGCGCTTTTGTTTTCAATTTGCAATAAGTCTGTCAATTGGCGAATTAATAAAGTGGAAAATGCGACAAAAGGCGGGCAAAGGTTGAACATACACACATATATCCCCACATAGGTATATGTAGATGCGAATTGAGCTGATATGCTGGCTGACTGGCTGACTCTTACAACCTGCAACATGCATCCCTTATGCGCCAGCTACTACTCGGTGTATTTGCGTAATTTCTATGCAAAACAGCACATTATCAACCCTCCCCCCGCGCATCCAGCCCTTTCGCAATCGTCAAGAATCGTCAGCAACTCGTCAACCCTGCGAATATCGAACTCTGATTTTATTGTCAGTCGCGAATTTTATTGCATTTTTATCGCGCCTGCAGCCAAATGCGAACAACTTCTCACTCAGCCGTCACTAATCATTTCATTTAACTTTACAAAAATATCTGTATATACATATATATATATATTTAGATTGGACATTTATGACTTGCCTTCAATGCGACAGCTGTTGGCAAAATTCTTCACCCGCTGCACGTGCCAAACCATTTTTTACGAGCTTTAAACGCGCCTCCAACTGTGGCTAATTATGCAAAAAAAAAAAAAACTCGCAAATTTGCTTATTAGAATGTCATAAAATTTGTGCAAATTTTATTTTTTATTATTTTCTTTGCAGGCAGTCGTAAAATTTGTCAGTTAGCGAGAACAAAAAATTAGCATAATTTTTAAACTAGACATGGGTCACAATTTCCATTCAGTTTTTTTTTTTTTTAAGCCTATGCTGTTGAAAGTTTTTATAACTTGATGCCAGACATAAAATTTAATAGGCTACCTAATTAGATTTGTGAGTTTTGGTGTTTAAAGCGAAATTGGTCTCTGGTCTTGGGATTTATAAGCGTTGGGCGCGTGACGAATAAGTTGCAAAGAGCAGGCAAGTAAAAAAAAAAAAAAAATTACATACTTTGTAATATTTGAGCTTATGGCAAAATATTTTTGGAACATTTCTATTTTATTCATTGTATCTATTTATCAGTCATACAAATGGAATTGCTATTTGGCAATTCAATTAAAAATGTAAAAAATTAATAATTAAAATATATATATATATATCTAAAAAATATAATAATAACAAGTATGAAAGCTCAAGTCGAGTCCGCTCGACTAGAAAATCCCCTGAACAAATTGTTGAAGCAGTAGAGAGCGGCACCTGAAGCTCGACTGTAACGAGAGAGACAGTACTTGAGTAAAAGTTAAAGCAAAGAGAGAAAAAGAGCAAAAGATCATTAGAGTTGTCTATGTGTAGGCAGCAGCTCTCTTTTGGTATGTGTATGTGTAAAACGAAGCTAGAGTGCTCACAGCAGCAAAGAGCGTGCCCATTGGTCACTTGAAGCTCAACTGCAACGAGAGAGACAGTACTTGAGTAAAAGTAAAAGCAAGGAGAGAAGCAGTGCAGCTGTCTACATGTATGCAGCCGCTCTCATTTGGTATTTGTATTTAGGTAAAACAAAGCTAGAGTGCTCACAGCAGCAGAGAGCGTTCCCATTGCTCACTTGAATGTCAACTGCAACGACTGGTTACCCGCTGTCGGGCTCAAAATTTAAGAGAGACACTGCTTGAGTAATAGTGGGCATATATAAAACGCAGCAGACTTATAGTTGTAGTAGTAGAAGTAATGGTTATAGTAGTAGGACTTATAGTAATAGTAGTAGGACTTATAGTGATAGTAGTAGGACTTATAGTAATAGTAGTAGGACTTATAGTAATAGTAGTAAGACTTATAGTTATAGTAGTAAAACTTATAGTTATAGTAGTAAGACTTATAGTTGTAGTATATTATAAGGCCGTAGTTCGAAAAGCTTTAACAAATCGAGTCCGCTCGACTAGGAAATCCCCTGAAGGAATGCTTGAAGCAGCAGAGACTGTAACGAGCTCTACCTAGCGTCTGGCTCAACATTTAAGAGAGACAGTACTTGAGTAAAAGTAAAAGTAAACAGAGAAGCAGTGCAGAAGATCATTAAAGTTGTCAATGTGTGTGCATCAGCTCTCATTTGGTATTTGTATTTAGGTAAAACGAAGCTAGAATGCTCACAGCAGCAGAGAGCGTTCAAATTGCTCACTTGAAGCTCGACTGCAATGAGCGCTACCTGCTGTGACAGTGCTTGAGTAAAAGTTAAAGCAAAGAGAGAAAAAGAGCAAAAGATCATTAGAGTTGTCTATGTGTAGGCAGCAGCTCTCTTTTGGTATGTGTATGTGTAAAACGAAGCTAGAAAGCTCGCAGCAGCAGAGAGCATTCCCATTGCTCACTTAAAGCTCAACTGCAACGAGAGAGACAGGCTTGAGTAAAAGTAAAAGCAAGGAGAGAAAAAGAGCAAAAGATCATTAGAGTTGTCTATGTGTTGGCAGCAGCTCTCTTTTGGTATGTGTATGTGTAAAACGAAGCTAGAGTGCTCACAGCAGCAAAGAGCGTTCCCATTGGTCACTTAAAGCTCAACTGCAACGACTGGCTACCCGCTGTCGGGCTCAAAATTTAAGAGAGACAGTGCTTGAGTAAAAGTAGCCGTATATAAAGGGCAGCAGCTGCAGCATTTCTTCAGTCAGTCTTCAGTCGTCCAGGCCTGGTGGGGGTCAGCGCAATAAAGTGAGTAGAGACGTAGAGGAACTACGTAAGGGAATTACGTAAGGGACGTAAAGGAAATAATTAGAAAAATGAGAAAATACTTAGCGGAAATACTTGAAATACTTTGAGGAAATGCTTAGAAGAAATACTTTGAAATACGTAGAGGGAATACTTAGAAGAATTTGACAGAAAAATAGTGCTAAATCATCAAGAATATATGTATATACTTTGTGGGGTCTGCTACGCCTCCTTCTCCCTGTTACATACATTTCAACAAAAACCATTATACCCTCATTTCCCATTTTCAATGGGTTCAGGGTATACAAAATAATAATAAATAAATAACAAAAGCACAAGGCTTACAATTTTTCTACTTCATGCACTTCAGTTTACTAAATTTATTCATTTTATATTATAAATTTAAAAAATTAATAAATAAAAAAATATGTAAATCTAAAATATATAAAAAATATAATAAATACAAAATAAAATAAATTTATTATAATAAAAAAACTACCTGCAATTAAACCGTTTCCCCTTTGTAGACCCACAAACTGTCAACTAAACTAGGCTAATTTATTATTATATTTACTACATATTTTCCATAACATAATCAATTTAGACTTGCTTTCAGCCGATTAATGCATCTATAATATAATCTAAAGCCACAGTATGTCAGTGTAGTTAGGGCGCAGCGTACAGAGTTCTGGTATTTGGATAATTTTGACATAATTTATGCAGCGCGCGGCAGTTAATCAAATTGCATGCCACAAAAATTCCTTTGGCTCATCTAACGAACATGCAACCGGGAAATGCAATCAAATCAGCTGCTGTTCGTTCTCGGTCGCTCACTCGGCCAATCTAATTCAATTTCGAAACAAATTCGTGCCTCGACAGCAGCAGCAGCAAACACACACACACACACACACACACACATTGAAAACAAAACCAAATAGAATGTCACGAGCTTCAAAGCCAAAATTAAATTCCAATAAAAAGAACTAGAGACATGTGAGCCATGCGAAAAATAAAAAAAAATGTAGAGTGCCAAAAAAACAGAAAAAAAATTGTTTAGCCAAAGCTGCTGAACGATTTTCGTGCTTAGAACAGGAACAGGAAGCGCTGGGCAGCAGGTGCCAAAGCTGACGCCTGACCAAATTGTCGGACAAACAGAACGGATAAGGAAGCACTTAAAAAAGGAGAACTAAAAACACAACATGAATGTTTCTAAGCAAAGTAAACGACGCATAAATACCCTAAAATGGTAATATAATTATTTTCTATGAATGAAATGGTAATTTATTTATATAGAATTTCAAAATAAATAAAATAAATAAATGAAAAGAAAGAAACAAAACACAGAACATATAAAAGAAAGTTTTAAATTTGATAACTAAATTAAATTTAATACATAAATTCAAAATATGAATATGAATATGAATATTCAAAATAAATAAAATAAATAATTTAAAAGAAAGAAACAAAATAATGAACATATAAATGAAAGTTTTGAATTTGCTAACTAAATTAAATTTAATAAATAAATTCAATTTGATAGCTAATTTTTTGTAAATTATTTACTATTTATAAATATTTAATATTAATTTAATAATTTGGTATTAATAAATATATAAATGAAATAAATAAATTATTTAAAAAAAAAATAACAGCAGGCCTAAATTATATTATTACATTTGGTAACTCAATCTTTATTTAATAATTTACTATTAAAAACTTGTCAAAAATCCTTGAATAAAATAAAATTTTTAAAATGCTTTTTGGAGTTTGCTAACTTAATTTATATGAATATTAAATTATAGGAATATTATATATTTACTATTAAAATTTCAAATTAATTCTTAAATATGCATTGAATTATATAAATTATTATGTATACACTACAATAAAATAAAGAAAATAAAAAATAAAAATAATAATATAACAATAGAATAATTAATGTATAATATAGAATATTTTATAAATACAAAATTCTCAATTAAATAAATAATTTAAATTTTCAATACATTTCTAAATGAACTTATTTTCTAAAAAATATATATAAATTTAAAAAATAAATAAATAAATAAAATATATATAATAATAATATAACCAACTGCAACGCAGAGTTTCTTTTGCCATTAAAAAAAAAAAAAAGAAAAATTAATAAAAATAATAAACTGCTTCATTCTGTTTATTTCTAGGGTATCTCTCGCCAATGTTTGTGGAGTGTTCTCGGTCGGTGGTTAAGCATTGAGGAATGTGGACAATGGCCACAGGTTGGTCAGTCCGTTGGTTGGCCGTTGGTTCGGTTGGGTTACATTTGGGTGTTAAGCGCGCATCCTGCAACATGTTGCGGTTGCTTGCCTAAAGAGGAGTAGACCAGAGCGAGTTTGAGAGCGGTGGGAGTGCAGTGGAGTGAAGGGCTGTTCGCATTGTGCATAAATCTCGCACAGCAACAACAATAACAAATGCAGCGGTAACTGGACTGCAACAATGAAATACGCAAAATATTGACAGACATTGTCCAAGTGGAAGGGATTCAATGGCTGACTGGGCTGAGTACGAAGAGGATGCGAAGCAAATGCACTCGACTTGGGTGCCCGTTACAATTAAAACCCAGATAAGAGTGGTCGGTCCCACCAGAGTGTGGGTCCGAACTGTCATGTAATGCACTGACAGGCGGCACTCGGCAATGCCAACATGCGACGCGTCATTTAGTAGCCATCCGCTAGAGAAGTAGCAGAAGCAGCAGGAGCAGGAGCAGGAGCAGGAGCAGCAGGAGCACAGCTGCCACATACAGTAACAACTTTTGCTTGAATGGTTTGGTTTTGCTTTTTTGTTTGGAGTTTGGGCATGAATAAAGCAGTGGGCTGTCTCCCTCTCTCACTCTCTCTTACTCACTTTGGCTGTGTGTGCGTTGTTATTAATCCGGCATGATTGGCAGCAGGCAAATGGACAGCAGCAGTTGCCCAAAATGTGGACACAGGTGCGTCTCTGCGTCTCTCCTGTTGCCTGTCAGCGCCGCATGAATATCGAGAGCGCAGTGCAGACAAATTTGTTAATTTATTATGCCAAAGCGCGACGAGTTTCGGCCACACACACACACACACAGAAGATGTTCCCCCTCTCTCTCTCTCTCTCTCTCTGTGTATGCTTGGCCTGTTTGGACCTGGGTCCCATGCCTGGTCAAGTGCTCTGTGGCGCGTATTTCATTTTAAACTGAAGCCGGTCACCGCTGCAACTTTGTTGCACTGATTCGCTTTTGCGGCATGTATGTGTATGTGTGTGTGTGTGGGTGTGTCGTTTTTAATAAAACGTCGCCAGCCTTGGCCAAACCCCCCTCCCCCCAGCCCTGTCCTCTTGCTCATACAAATTAAGCCGCCGTGTTGGTTGCTCTGTTTGTTTGTCTGTTTCCCCCGTGAAAGCGGTGTTTGACTTAAAAGTGAAATATTGCAATCAGTCAATGGATTTTGCATTGCCTGAGTCCAGCTGGCCCCCATGGCTCCATCGCATTTGACCATTTGGCGCCAGCTAGAGTAGGCTTCGATTTTAATTAAGGAATTAGGCGGCGAACGTCGTTGGCTTTGTTCAAGTGGCTTTTGTCATAGGACACGACATGGCGCAAAGCTCATTAGAGATAGAGCAAGTTGAGTAGGTGAAGAGAGGGAGAGAGAGAGGGAGAAAGAGAGAGAAAGAGAGAGGGAGAAAGAGAGAGGGAGAAAGAGAGAGAGAGGGAGTTAGGCATAGCTCAAAATCTGTGCATAAAGTGTGAGCTCTGCCTTGGGTCTATCAGAGGCAGGTTGAAGTGGAAATAATAATATAAAATATAATATATTACATATATTTTAATTTATTTAAGTTTTAATTAGCTTTGACGATGCTCAAGTATATATATTTTCAGATATACGAGAATTATATTATATATATTATTTAAATTATTGGAATATATTTTATTTCATTTCAGTTTTCATTAACTCTGACGATGGTCAAGTATATATAGCTTCCGATATACGAGAATTCTCCTATATATTTTATTTCATTTCAGATTTCATAAACTTTGACGATGCTCAAGTATATGTATATATTTTCAGATATATGATAATTATGAAGCCGAATATATTATATATATTAATGGAATCAATTATATTTCATTTATATTTTCAGTAACTCTGCCGATGGTTAAATATATATATATATATATATTTTCAGATATACGACAATTATATTATATATATTAATTAAATTATCGGAATATATTTTTTATTTTATTTAAGTTTTCAGTAACCTTGGCAATGTTCAAGTCAGAAATTTTCAGATATACGAGAATTATATACCTGCATATATTATATATATCATGGGAATATATAATTTTTTTTATTTCATTTAATTATGAAGTTGATCAACTAGTATATATAAGTTAGTTTCAGTAGTACTAGAATTTTTTATCTTAAAAATAATTAAAAAATAAATAAATTAAAAATAATTAAAGAGTCTAAGAATCGTTTAGCAAATATTCACTTAAGATTCCTTATAAACTTGAGAATATTAAGTAGCTAAAGACAACGTGATAGGAACTACAAATTCAAAAGTCTTTACTACACAGAGAATTGAAGAGACATAACTAAAATAAATAAATAAATCTGTGAAAATTCTTGTATATATGCAACTTCTATTTAAATAGTATTTCTACAACCTGACATAGAAATTCTGTAAATATTAATTAAACTTTTCACAAAAGCTACGATAGCTGAGCAACAGACACAAAATCGATTGGCAATAGTCTAATTACCTTTGATTAAGCACTGGCCAAAGGTGCCATCAATAGCCAGCCACCCAAGCTGGCCAAACATTTGTGGAAAGCATCAAACCAACTTTAATAATCGAACTGCCAAACGAGTGGACAACGAAGAACAGAGAGAGAGGGAGGAGGGGAGTGAGTAGAAACAGAAATTACACAGAGCTTGGGGAGTATTTGGTGCAAATTTAAATAGTCGGGGTAGCCACTCAAGTGGGGCGGCGGATGCGATGCGGTTGGCGCACCCAAAGTGGCATTAGAGATTTATCAAGTGTAGCGTGACGTGGCATGGACTAGCTACTAGAGCAGGCAACACACAGAGTGAGAGAGAGAGTGAGAGAGTGAGACAGGAGCACAGTCATTGCATTACGTGTAGCGTAACAAATGTACAAAAACACGTAAGCTCAGTAGCTGGACACGGATGTCTGTCCATGGCAGAGGATATGGATGGTGAATGTGAATGTGGACTATGGACTGTGTGCTGGAGTGCAGCTGGACACTTTGGCTATTGAGCAGGCTAGCAAAGGACATGAAGCTCAAGCTGCTTTTTTCCTTACGCCTGCGTCCGGGCTGGGGCTATTCGATGACAATCAATGGTTTTTGGTCTGTTGCACACAGCGAGAGGAGCTGTTGCTGGCAAATATATGCATGAGCATGTGTGTGTGCGTGTGTGTGTGTGTGTGTGTGTTGTTTGTGCCACGCTTCATAAAGGATTCAAATTCGTTGGCGCTGAGTGCATTGGCAGTGCCATGCCTTTCGCTCTAATTCCAAATAAATGAAGTGTATGGCAAACAATGTCAATGTGCACTGCGGTTGGGTCTGGGGCCGAGAGCAAAGGAAAACTCAACTTGCAATACCAAAAAGTAACTGCCATCCGTTTCTGTTGGTCTAACTTCGTTCGATGTTCTGCAGTTTTAATTTGGCCAACTGCAACTGTCTCTCACCCCCTCTCTCTCTCTCTCTCTCTCTGCCCCAACCAACTGCATTTGGAGTGCCTCAGAAATTAATTAAAGTGTCAGCAGCAAAGATGCATAAAGGATATGCTACTGCAGGGGGTTTAACTACTATACATAAAGCTCTGTCAATCTCAGCGTGTGTGTGTGGAATTCTTTGTGGTCTTTGCCTAATTAACCAGTCGGCCAAAAAGCCTTTGCCAGCTGCAAATTAATAAAAACGCATGCAAGGCAAAACCAATCACAACATTGTAAGGACATATTTTTATGCTGTGGCATGCCCCGCAGTCAAATGCGGCATATTGGCTGCATCTCTGACATGTGACAGCAGACAGAATTATCGACAGAATTAATTGGCAATGAAAAAATTGCACAGCTATAATAATGAACTAATAATAAATTAAAGCTGAAATATTGCAGCGCGATTTATTTGTGATTATTAATGCATTAAATTGTTCAACTCTCGCTCCGTTTCAATTTTTTACAGGGTATTACTGCGCCTCTTTGACGCAATTCTTTTTATTCACTTTTTTACTGTTCCTTCTGCCAAAGGACTCAATCAAAATGCTGCAATTTTCTGGTTTTTTTCTTCTTTATTTCTCTTTTTTTTTTGCCTTTCAATTTCATGCGACTCAAATGCAGCGTTCACAGCTGTCAATCATAACCGAGCCGAAGTTGCTGACATGCAGGTGGGCAGCTGGGCGGTTGCCTGAGAGGGGAGTGGCATGCACAACAAAAGCTGAGCCGCTGCTGTTGCTGCTGCGAAACATTGCACAAAATCCCATTTAACGCTTACGCCGTGCCACTTGGCGTGGCAAGTCTGCAAGCTGCACGTCCTTCGCCTAATGCGCCACATGTGTCTAGAGCTGCTGCACCCACCCAGGCAATTTGGCTTGAAACGTATACTCTCGAGTGCAGTTTCGTTGCCATCCTAATGGAATTTTCCTCATGACTTAATTCAAACAATAAATGCGCTCAATTGAATGCAATTTTCATTCGCCGTTTTGCTTTTTCCGAAAATGAAAAGAACGAAAAAAAAAAAAAATGAAGCAACAACAAATTCTAAAGGATATTAGTGGCGGGCTGAACGCAAAGCGAGTGAGCGAGGGAGGGCGGGGGGAAGCGCTCTGCGGTTGCCACTGATAAAGCCACTTGAGTGCAGCACGAGGCGTTGGCCAGGCTGACTGGAAAGGGTCCTCGTTTTCGATGACGTTTGCACAATTTCTTTTTGTTTGCCATTTTTTTTGTGTTTCTTCTTCTTCTTCCCTTTTTTTTTGTATTTGGTACTGCGCTTTGTGTCCTTTCCGTTTGCTTTGCTCTTAATATAAACGTATACAATTTGTTAATTTGTACAGGATCAAACATGAAAGTCGCCTCGACGCTGCGCTCTGGTAATTAGTTCCTGTGAGCCGAGCTAAAAAGCTAATTAGATTTTCGACTTTTGCTGCGCAGCGAGCGAGCTAAATGCATCGCAGATTTAATTAAATGTGCTCACTAAATGAATTCTGTGGCCAAAGTACAGAAAAAAGAAAGGCTTAGCTGAAATTTATCAGCGGGCAACCTAATCCAATAAGAGCTCTTCAAATGAGCTAAATGAGCTGCAGTTGTTCAGGTGTGCAAGAAGAAGAAGAAGAAGAAGAAGAAGATAAAGAATATATCTATTTACAGAATATATCTATATACAGCTTTTATATTATTTTATTATTAGAATTAAATTACATTTTATATTCATAGATTTTTAATAATATTTATTTTTATTTACTCAACTAAATTTCAATAGCTAATTTTAAAGTCACTAAATTTAATAACATTTAAATCAAGTTCGCATATATGCAATGCAAAAAAAAAATTGTCCATTAATTAAATTAAAATCCACTTAGAAGCTCATTAAATGCAAATCTGGCCCTAGCCCAAAGGCAAAAACACACAAAAAACAATTCTAACCGCAAAAACGCATTAAATCATTTGTGTGCAAATTTCACCCAAACAACAAAAAAACAGAGAGTGCAAAAAAAAAAAAAAAAATCAGTGTAGAAAGCAAACAAAATGATGATGAAAACAAAAAGGAGATTGCCAAAACCGCATGTTAATTAAAAATCAAACTAATTTCCTAATTGCAAAGCTTACCAATCATTAAACACAAGCTGATTTCACAGAGAAAAAAAAGTAAAAAAAAATAAAATAAAAAATAAAATACAAAACACAAGGAAAAACACAAATTTAGTTGAATGGGGCGACTAAAAAATACCCTGGTTAATGAACTTATATTTATTTAATTTACATTATTTAATTTACATTGGCAAAATGTTTATTTAATGGTTGCCGCAGATTATTCAGTTTTAGATAATAATAATAATAATAAATAAATAAATGATAAGTAAATAAAAATAAATAATATGGATAAAGATATTGATTGATCTTGTTTAAATAATAATAATAGTATATTAGTATATTAAATAACAGTTTAAAGTTGTTTACATTATTTTTTTTAAATCTAGGTCTCATTGTTAGATTCATTATTTAATTAATAAATAATTTAGTATATTTTTGTCTTTATTAAAAGTTAATAACAATTTTGTAAGCTCATTAAAGATTAGTAATGTTAAGCTGCATCGATTGTCATCGATTATAATATTTTATATATTGAATTAATGAACAGAAATGTTTTGATAAAAAGCTGATAACAATTTGGCTTACTATAAAATTATAGGTATTTTTTTTTTTATTATTATAATTTATAGTTTTATAGTAAGCCAAATGGTTGTTAGCTTTTTATGAAAATATTTCTATTTTTGTTATTTATAGAAGAAAATGTTCAATAATTATATACGATTTTTTCCTGATTTATAAAAATAATGTATAATAACAAATAGGATTTTTTTATAAAAGCTGATTAAATCTTTAAGTTTTTCATGCATTGTCAAAGCTTCTCTTAAGTATTTTAAAACTCTATTTTATTTTGTAATTATTTATATTATAATAAAAGGAGACTATTGACATGCCCTAAAGTTTATATAAATCAGACTTCTATCTTTAAATAAAAGCTTTTCACTCTGTTCTACGATTCCCATTCACTATAACTTAATCAAAAATAAAGCGCAACTAGCCGAAAACCCCCCAAAATATTTATATTTTCACCAATTTTTACTAGGTATAACGCATTAAGGGTATATAAATCAAATAATCGGGCGAAATGAGAGATCGTTTTCAAAATGCCTTTGATTTATTTGCAGAGGTTGGTTGGTTCGTTCAGTTGACCATTTGACCAATTGTCACACGATTAAACAGACAAATTCGAAAATAATGTTTCATTAAATGCAATGCAAATCAAATGGAAAGCCGATGCCAGATGCCAGATGCTAGGACAGTCGCGACAGAAGGACACGAGGACAGTGCATTAATCCTGTTACATGTGCACAGCCAGGCAGGCGGGCAGGCCGGCGGGCGTGTATACCCTTTTTTTCTGCTTCTTCTCTTGCTATGTTTGTTGCCTTTTGCGCTTAATTAAAATCCGCCGCAATATGTTCTACCCCAAAAAGTATGCTATGCAAAATGCAAATTTACATAGCACAAGCTGCTGCCACGCATATATATATGCAGATATATATATACATATTCCTTGTATATGCAAAATCGGCATTTGGACTCAATAAATTTCAATTTATTTGCGTAAATCATTTATTTGGCGTAATTTTCAGCTTAATTTCATGGGCACAGCGAAATATCTAAAAAAAAAAACAGAGAGAGTTTTGCAATGCAAACACAAAACAACAGTTGGTTTGCATCAAATGCAGGGTAAGGTGGCGCTGAGGACAGAAAGGGGTTCAGAAAAACCCTCATAAATCAATTAGGTCCATGAACCAGGTTCTGTGCCAGATTTCGCTAGCCAATTTTTGGTTTTTGCGGCTTTTACGCTTGGGGTTTTTGTCCACCTTTTTTTTCGGCTTTGTGTGTTTGCACGCAGCGACATATATATTAAGAAGGATTGTGCTAGTGATGGACTAAGAGATACTCAGTAAATGGGAGAAAGATTGCACATTGACTTGAACGTTGACTTTGAATGGCAAAATATATTTAAAATATTATTTTATTTATTTTATTATTTCTTTCTTTATTGTTAAGATTTGACGAAATTCGCTTGCGGGCTATTGACTTGAAATACCTTGAATGGCAAAAGATAATTAAATAATATCTATCTCTCTCTCTCTCTCTGTCTCTCGCTCGCACTCTCGACAAGCTCTTCTTATACATAGCTATAAGATCATTTTGAATTTGTAACTCGATGTAGCTTACAGCCTTTTTTATTCTGTTAAATCAGATGGAATAAGTCGTGGGTGAGGCATATAAATAATTTTAAAAAAAGTTTCCCCAAACAGTGTTAATAAATATTTCTATATCTACTGGTATTTATTTTCATATGGTTTTATGAAACATGTCTCTCTTAAATATTTAATATTTAATATTTTTATTATAATATTTGTATATAAAATATATACTTTCACAAATGTATTTGCTGTATATTTAAATATTTGTCAGCACTCATATATAAATAAATACGATTACCTAGCTGACATTATTTTTAGCTCATTCAACTCACTTTTCGTAGGGTATTCGCACACATTGACATTGACCCTCAGTGTTAGATGAGCTGGTTCAGGTGTGCTCAGTTAAATATGTGGACTCGACTCTATGATTAATTGGCCATATGCATATGATTTATTGGCTTTACTCGCCAGGTTTTTAGCCAGCAAATTGTTGTGCACGCCCCTCCCCTAAAATAATTAGTATAATGGGCAAAGCTAGAAGAGCTCTAGCAGTGTATAGCCTATGCTAGACTGAGAAAAACCCACCACAATGTTGAATTAAGTCGGCTCGAATTTCCTTTATACACTTAGCTGCTTGTGAAATGTTTGAACAGTGGCCGACGTTGCGGCTGTCAAACAGCTTCAACAATTGTTAAAACAAAGCTCACGCAGAAACAACAGGAAGTAGAAGTGGGGGGGGAGGGTAGAGTAGTATACTAGCAATGCTGGGAGGCACATCCTGTTGGCAGACGCGACTTCTTCAAGGCGCAATCAAGCGTATGAGCAATTTTTGAAGCAATTAAAACAAAACGCGGCACACGCAAAGGATTTCACTGCTTCAAGCCTTTTACCAATTTTTTTTTGCTCCTCAACAACAACAACAACAACAACAACTGCCAGCTACAATAATTGCCCGCAGTGTTGGTTAAAGTTAAACAAATGTAATAATTGTTGCAGCAAACTTCTGTGCAAACACGAACAGACGGCCGACCGGCGGACGCGTCCTTTGTCGTCCTGCCAGTCGCACGGCGTGCGCTATGGACTCCAGGCAATTTGTTGTTTGTTATTGTTGCCACTATTTCTAAGGCTTTTCGGCTGTGATTGTTTCTCGCATTTGCTTTTTAGACGGCGACGCGTGCGCGGCTAATACGCCTCGGGGTGCGAAAGTCAGTTTGAGCATAGAGCATTCTTTGCTCTGATTCGATTTTGATTTTTGACGAATTCGCATTGTTGTTGTAGTTGTTGTTGTTGTTGTTGTTGCTGTTCTAGTTTTTTTTTACTTGTTCGTTGCGTGTGCTCGTCTAAATGCTTTGCAATTGTTTGTTGGCTTTTGTGCGTGCGCTGCCACACGCAACAATTTTGGTGTTTTTTTTTTTTTTTTTATCCTTTTCTTACTTCGAGCTGTGTGAATTCGCTTTACGCGTTTGAAGAGCTCAGATCAGCCATGCATGCGTTGGCGGAGGAGTCGGGGCTCGTGCCACGTTTCCCATTTAAATGCATGCAATCATTTCATTTGAAAATTAGAAAATGAAGTCATTTGAAAGGAGTTTTTTGAAGTACCCAATAGAGTGTGTCATAGCAGGGCTCATTGAATGCCAAGTGAAGTGATTTATGCTGATGTTTTTCAAATGATAATTGACAGATTGTTGATTAATATATATATTTCATAAACCATTAAAATTTTCATGTTTTTTGTTGCATTTTCTGTTTAAAATTTCATTCAATTGCATTTAAAAATATTACTAATTTTTGTAATTTAAGTTTTCATTAACTATACATAATAATCATTATAAAAATAAAAAAAAATTTAATATTTAATTACGTTATTATGGGTTATAGTTTATTAAACAATTATAATCCATAACGTTTTGGAAATAAAAACAAGTAAAAAGCTCTATTCGAGACTGCTCGACTAGGAAATCCCCTGAACCCCTCGGAGAACTGATATTTCAATAATTCCTCGCGTCTTTCTGACACACACACACACACACACACGCTTATGTGTGTCTATGTAATACATACATAGACACACATAGGCACGCACGCATACAGTACTTGAGTAAAAGTAAAAGCACGAAGAGAAGAAGTGCAGAAGTTCATCAGAGTTGCCTATGTGTATGCAGCAGTTCTTATTTGGTATTTGTATTTAGATAAAACAAAGCTAGAATGCTCACAGCAGCAGAGAGCGTTCCCATTGCTCACTTGCAGTTCGACTGCAACGAGAGAGACAGGCTTGAGTAAAAGTAAAAGCAAGGAGAGAAAAAGAGCAAAAGATCATTAGAGTTGTCTATGTGTAGGCAGCAGCTCTCTTTTGGTATGTGTATGCGTAAAACGAAGCTAGAGTGCTCACAGCAGCAAAGAGCGTTCCCACTTAAAGCTCAACTGCAACGAGAGAGACAGGCTTGAGTAACAGTAAAAGCAAGGAGAGAAAAAGAGCAAAAGATCATTAGAGTTGTCTATGTGTAGGCAGCAGTTCTCTTTTGGTATGTGTATGTGTAAAACGAAGCTAGAGTGCTCACAGCAGCAAAGAGCGTTCCCATTGGTCACTTAAAGCTCAACTGCAACGACTGGCTACCCGCTGTCGGGCTCAAAATTTAAGAGAGACAGTGCTTGAGTAAAAGTGGCAATATATATAGAGGGCAGCAGCTGCAGCATTTCTGCAGTCAGTCTTCAGTCGTCCAGCCCTGCTGGGGGTCAGCGCAATAAAGTGAAGTAGAGTATGTGAATTATAAGCATTAAAGACGTAGAGGAACTACGTAGAGGAATTACGTATGAGAAATAGATAAATTAAATACGTAGAGGAATTACGTAAAGGAAATACGTAGGGGGAATACTTAGAAGAAATAGACAGATGAATAATACTAAATCGTCTCAGCTCGACATCCTGATCAAGAATATATATACTTTGCGGGGTTTGCCACGCCTCCTTCTCCCTGTTACATACATTTCAACAATACCATTATACCCTGAAATAAAATATATATATATATATATATATAAATATAATATAAATCACATATAAAAAATAAAATAAATAAATATAATAAATAAAAAGTTAGTCAATAAATTGTATTATTTATTATTATTTTAAGCTAAAAATGTATTTTTATGATTTTAAATTTTATTATTTATTATTATATTATATTCAAGATTTACTTTTTTATTTTTTTTTATTATTTATTAATTTTAAAATTTTTTTTTATAATTATTTATTTATTTGATTTTTTTTTTTTTTCAAACTAATAACTCAGAGAAAAAGCGTTGCTTAGCCAGTTTAATTCAGCATGAAAAAGAGTTACTTCGCCTTCCAGCTCTGAGCGAGTGCCCTATAAAAATATTATTACAAGACCAAACGCGCATTTTGTGCCCCTTTCAACCCGATGCTTAGCTATAACACTTGGCCAAGCGTTGATGAGTGAAAACATGCGTTAATGTGCTTAGCGCGAAAAAAAAAATATCCTAGAAGGCAAAGCGAAAATCAAATCAAGCTTTTGGGCTTAGCGCCGACACACGGCAACTAAAAAAAATGGAAATAAAAAACAACAGTAAGAAGAAGTCACAGCAAAGACACAGCTAACTCACACACACACACACACACACACACACACAGCCAAATTGGGTTAAGTTGCAACCCCCTGCTTAGAGCGGGGCACTTCAAAAATTGTTGAAGTTGTTGAGTCGGCGGCGTTGGCCAGCACGTGTCCTGCTCGGAGCTTACATGGCCGACACGTGACCACCATCATGTTTGCTTACATTTACGACTCACTGACTGACTGACGTATGGGTAAATGACGATGGCGTTGAGTATGACGATGTTGTTGTTGTTGTTGATGTTGTTGAGAGTATGATGGCGATCAATCAAGGCAAAACCAAAAACGGACTGAACAACAACAACAACGACAACAGCAGCGGCAACAATAAGAATATATAAAAGAGTGCAGCAGAGGATGTACAGTTGCCACCCGTTCCGACAGAGCTCCTAATCCACTTTGCCTGGCCACTAAGCCCAATCGCCCAGTCCAACACCAATCCTGTCCAGCCATAAATTCCAGTTCTGTCGCCAAATAGGCAGAGCGAAAGTGTGGAGTGCATTTCGCAATTTGGCAAATGCATCGCGAGTGTAATTAAAATTGCATTCGCATCTAATTAATTGGTATGCAAAAACGAGACTAGTTGCACAAATGCAAAATGCAAATCACAAACACATATACATACATAAATACATACATAGCTATGTACATCTGCCTGACTTCTGTGGGGATGCAATTAAGGCAAAGACATTTGAGGCAAACGCCTTTGGCTAGTCACAAAATCCCGCAGCTTACGTCACTTCAAGTCACGATTTGCAGCTGCAACCACAACCAGAGCAACAGGAAGAGCAACAGCAGCAGCAGGAAGAGCAACAGCTACTGCAACTGCATTTGCAATGTGTTCAGCCAGCGACACCTTTAGCAACCCTTTTGTATAGCTGTCAACTGGTCTGTCTGCCCTGGCTGTCTCCATTTCCCTCCCTCTCTCTCTCTCTCGCTCCCTTCCGTTTGCCAAAATAAAAACAGAGCCTCTGTCAGCGTCCTGTGCCTTCCTCCTTTCTCCTCTGTTCGTTCTGTTGCTCTTTTTCGACTGGCTCTGACATGATTGGCTTTTAACGCTCAAATAAGCTTAATTGAATTTCTTTTCATTGCTAACAAAGTTTTTGGCTTGGATTTCGACTGCCTCTCGTTTTGTTAATTAAAACTGAATTACAGAGCACTGAGATTTGCGTTGCCTGAACTGAATAGCTGCATAGAATATTGAAGCATGGGCTAGTGAAAGATGCATGCATGGCAAAAGCTAGTTGATTATGCTAAAATATTGATTGGGATTAAAGAATTCTGATGCTTAGCTTGATAAGTGAACTGAATAGAGCGAGCTTTGGGTAGAGCATTAAATTAAAAAGTGCGAAAATAAAATTCAATTTAATATTTTTCTGCCCTTTCAGTTCAAGACTTGAGATCAGTAAAAAAGTAGGATTTCAGGGTATAATAATGGGTTAGGATTAATTTAATTAGCCGCCTTTTCGTTCATCCTTTCAGTGTCTGTCCAACTTTTCGCTTATACTGTAGTTGTTATCAGTTCTGTCCCCGCATTGGCTGACTATATTATACCCTATTTAAATTCAAGCATCAACTGCCATCGATTAAGCTTTAATTTCAATATAATCGCTTTAATGCTCTACAAATCTTAACCATGCCAACCGAATCATTCAGGCTGCTAATTTCTGTCATTTAATTATCAAAATATTTGCGTTTAATTAGAAACGAGGTCAACCAACTATGAAAATTAAATTGCGTGCAATTTGCAAATTAATGAAATGCAACTAATAAAATTATGATTCATAAAAAATAAAAAAAATGTATATACAATATATCTGTATATATGTGAGTGGCTGCCATGACAACTCAATGGGCGCTGCTCAGCCCCGCCCACAGTTGCGCTCGACCAAACCGTCCATCAATGGATATCTCTTGCTCTCATATGATATGGCGCAACTATCAAAATTAATGGCTCCGCCATGGGCTGACCACAAAAAACGCTATGAAATAAAATTTAAATACCTACAACAACAACAACAATAAAAAAAATGTCTATTAAAATAAGGAAAAATTGGCCAAGCGAGCGGATTGCACTGACATTTTAGCTATCAAAAATGTATTTGCATATAAATTAACGACGCAATTTTTTTTAAATAATGCAATTTAAACATATTTTATTTGCATTTATTAACACACAACGCACACACGCACACAGTTGCAAAATAAAAAGGTAACAAAATACCAAAAAAAATAAATAAACATCAAAGTAAAATGCTTTTCAATGAAGTTTGGACAGGCCCCATTGCCATTGCATTATTATCCCTTTTTGATTTTTTTTTTTTTTTTTTTTTGACTGCGCACTGTTACAAAATATGTTTTTATAAAAAACATTTTGCAGCATTACCATAAAATTGTAAAAAATAAAATGATATCAGCGCCTGACCACGTCAAAACATGTGACGGGTATTAAAAAAACAACCTTGCCACAGCCGTTGCCGCTGCCTCTCCCTCTCCCTCTGCCTCTTCCTCTCCCACTGCTATTGCCGTTGACTTTAAGCGGCGGCTGCATTTTTATAGCCCACAATTTCCCAGCTTTTCCCAGCTACACATATCGAACGAACATTTTGCGCAAATCATCTACGAAAATTGATGGAAAATGTGATTTTGGCAAACGCATTTCACTCCCAGCCTCCTGCGTGTGTGTGTGTGTGTGTGGGTGTTGATTGGTCTGCCACAAGCAGCTGGAAAAAAAAGTGTTGGGTTTGCGACGATTTCAAAGGATTTTTATAGCCAGCGGCTACTTATCATAAAAAAAATGGAAAAAGAAATAGAACATAATGCAAGCGCTGCTAGCTGTCTGTCAAGTCATGTGTGCGTGTGTGGGTGTGTGGGTGTGTGTCCCAGACATAATTGAGTTGTAGCTGCGAAAAACCTGAACTCGAACCCTTTCTTGATACTGCGTGGGCTTGGATTGCACTTGTGGGGTAGAATCGAACTGAGCAAAAATGAAAATGAAATATGAAACATGAATTTCGTATTCATGTTATAAATATAAATTAAAATATAAAAATAAATTATAAATATAAATAAAAATATAAATATAAATATAAATATAAATATATTAATTTGTTAAGTTCTCTACGAATGTAAAACCATTTATTGAAATTCCATATGTTTTTATTTTTTATTTAATTTAATATTATTTTTTAATTTTTTTTTTTTATTATTATATTTTGCTTCTATTATTTTTTGTAATATTTTTATTTATTTATTTTTTATTATTTTTATTTATTTTTATTTTGTATCTTCTATTATTTTTTGTAATATTTTTTTTATTAATTTTTTATTTTTTTATGTATTTATTTTTCATTTAAATTATATTTGTGTTATTTGTTTTCAATATTTTATATATTTATATAAATCTGATATAAATGTATTTATTTTTATTTAATTATTTATTTTATTATTTTATTTCTTTTTTTTTAATAAAACAAATAATATATACATATATTTAATGATTATTTATGAAGCTAATTTTAAGTTCATTTGAAAAATTTAATAAATTATCTTTTAATTATATACATTATTTAATTTATATATAAACATAAAAAAACTTTAAATCTTCTAATCATCTCATTTACAGATCATCTCTTAGCACATCACCAAATTTCTACACTCTGCGGCTTTTCTTGTATCACATTTTATGACAACTTTTTGTGTTGATTTCGGGTTTTCACGCAACGTGTTTTGTTATTATTGAAAATTGGCCAAATTGTCTAAATGCACATATGCGTGAAATTCAATTCAATTCAAGGAGTGGGAGTATACACTCTTATGGGGGGTAAAATGTGGCCATAAAAAGGGTTGCACGCAAAGTAATTCAATTTACAAGTGATTTGTCCTGCACACAAAACCCGATTTAGTTTTCGGCTTGACCAGCGGTAGTAGTGCAAGTGTGTACATACAAATTTATGCAAATCCCATTTAAATTGTTTGCACTGCAATTTCAATTTAGAAACAAAATAAAATATACCAAACTCCAATCGTGACGATGCGAATGAGAATGAGAATGAGAGAATGTTGCTGAATGTGTTTTGCCTGCCCTTATAGAATGAGAGCAATTTATTTAAATTTTGTAGCATTTGCCAGCCCCTCGACCAGCCCTGGGCTTTGTAATTTTTGCGCAAATTTCTGCCACAGGTCCATTAAGCGAAATCCATCAACCAAATTGCCAGAGAAATCAACGGGTCGCTTGTCATTTCAACGCCTCCTCAAACGACACCGACGCCGTTTTCAATTTGCTCGCTTATCAACAGATAGGTAGCTAGAGTTAGCTAGCCTAGCTGCTCCCAGTTTCCCAATTCTCTTCTCTATGCACTCAGCACACGGCACTCTTCTGGCTGTGCATAGTCATGGGGCTTACCTTGGCCATGCGGGCTATCGCTATCAGTTGGTCATAAAAACAGCTTTCCGGTCGTTACTCATTCATGGCAATCAAAATGCTGCCAAAATAGAAAAATGTGCGATGCTACCGAATGGAATACACTGGGGCTAGCACCCAAAATGGAAAACAACAAAAAAAAACGAAGCTGCCCGAACGTATTTGAAAATTTGCATATCAATGCGACGAGTGTGAAATGCACTGAGCGAAAATTTGGGTAAGCAAATGAGAGCATTGCAAAGTTTAAATTACTAAAAGAAATATCTATTTAAAAAAGTAAACTTAGAGAGATTTTGACAGTTGAGAAAATTGATATAAATATTATTTGTGTTATTTTCTAAAGTTAAAGATCTTTAGTTGTCTCCACTCTGACGAAAAGACAGCCAGAAAATCTTCTCTCCACTTGCCACATTTTATTCTACATCGTATAACTGCACGCCAGTTCATCTAACTTCTCTACATATTCCATTTCGACTCACTTAGCTCCACTTCGTCTCAATTCCCTGACTTTCGTATCAATTCCTTTTCATTTCATATTCATTCACTTCAATTTCTGTCAGTGTATAGTCAGCCCTCGCCTGTTAGGCCCCTGTGCTTATCAAATGCGTCGAGGCTTTGTTTCGCTAACGACAACTCGACTCGAGCAGCAGCAGAGCAAATTATCAGATAGCTACCCACAACAGGCGGCAAAAAAGATTTCAGCTAAAATATTCAAATGAAATGTGAAACGCAGCAATTTTGAAAGAGAGTGGAAAGAGAGAGAGAGAGAGAGAGAGAGAGAGTGAAGCCTGATCAAAACAGCCAGAGTTGGAGACAGTCGGAAGGGCTGGCTGGCACAGACCAAATAGTCGGTAATCCGTCAACGGAAGTCAAACGTATTAGCATCCTGGCGATTTTTCATACAAATGGCGCCGCACCCGACGAAAAGACAGTCGTCGCATGGCAAGGGCGCTCTGCTCTGCTCTGCTCTGCTCTGCTCTGCTCTGCTCAGCCGGTTGCCATGATTGGGCTATCATGGCAGCCATCTAGTGAAGGCAGCTCCAGCCGAACCTGATGACATATTGCAACCATTTAACACTGTCGCCTGTAACGGTGCCACGAACAATGCCAAAACTTGGATGCCAAACAGCCAGCCAAACGGACAGACAGGAAGCCTAGTCGAGTCTCGGTTGAGTCTGTGGCAAACAAACAAAAAACAATTTCGAGGAAATTGACTGAAATTCTGCAGTGTTGCTTCATCATTTTGCGACGGTCTGGCAAGGGGGGTACAGGCCATGTGCTGCTGCTTTTTGGCAGTAACGGAAGTTTGCCTCGCTACTTTGGGAGGCTAACCACATGCTGTGCTTTGATAATGAGTCCGATCCGCATTGCTCCATGCTTCATTTGAAATATTATGCTGCGACAGTAGAGTGAGAAAGAGAGATAGATAGAGAGAGAGAGAGAGAACAAACTACGAGCAATCCTTGTCGAAGGCGGCCAGTCCGTTTGGCATATCAGTCATGCAAATCTGATAATTGAGGACTTGTCGCTTGACTGAAACTTAAAGTGCTCCATTCTGGCTGAGCCGTAGCAGCAGCAAATGCCCTAGCAGGATGATACATGCAGCAAGATTAGACCAGACGACAAGCTGGCAGGCAGTCAAAATTGATGACTTCAGCAATATGCAAAATTTTGCATATTTCTTTGGTATATTATGAGTAATTGCGGTTGAAGACAGCATAATTGAGATTATGCTGGCGAGGTGAGATGTTGTGGTAGAAAGTGTTTCTATTTAAGAACAGCTAACTTAAGTAGTACAATATAAATTTAAACAAGTAAGAAAGCTCTAGTCGAGACTGCTCGACTAGCAAATCCCCTGAACAAATCATTGAAGCAGCAGTCGAGCTTCAAGTGACCAATGGGAACGCTCATTGGTCACTTGAAGCTCGACTGTAACGAGAGAGACAGTACTTGAGTAAAAGCAAAAGCATAGAGAGAAGAAGAGCAGAAGATCATAAAAGTTGTCTATGTGTATGCGCAGCAGTTCTCATTTGGTATTTGTGTTTAGGCAAAACGAAGCTAGAATGTCACAGCAGCAGAGAGCGTTCCCAGTGCTCACTTGAAGGTCAACTGCAAAAAGCTCTATCTGCCGTCGGGCTTCACATTTGAGAGAGACACTGCTTGAGTAATAGTGGGCATATATAAAGCGCAGCAGACTTATAGTTGTAGTAGTAGAAGTAATGGTTATAGTAGTAGGACTTATAGTAATAGTAGTAGGACTTATAGTTAAAGTAGTAGGACTTATTGTTATAGTAGTAAGACTTATTGTTATAGTAGTAGGACTTATAGTAATAGTAGTAGGACTTATAGTTATAGTAGTAGGACTTATATTTATAGTAGTAGGACTTATATTTATAGTAAAAGCAAGGAGAAAAGAAGAGCAGAAGATCATTGAAGTTGTCTATGTGTATGTAGCAGTATTCATTTGCTCACAGCAGCAGAGAGCTTTCCCATTGGTCACTTGAAGCTCGACTGTAACGAGCGCTACCTGCTGTGTTTGAGAGTGACAGTGCTTGAGTAAAAGTGGCTGTATATAAAGGGCAGCAGCTGCAGCATTTCTTCAGTCGTCCAGGCCTGCTGGTGGTCAGCGCAATAAAAAGGAAATACGTAGAGGAGTTACGTAAATAAAATACGTAGAGGAACTACGTAGAGTAAATACTTAAAAGAATTACGTATAGGAAATAAGTAGAGGAAATACTTAGTAGCGAATACTCTTGGAAGAAATACTTCGAAATACGTAAAGGGAATATTTAGAAGAAATAGACTTATCGACTCAGCTCGTCACCCTTATCAAGAATATATGTATATACTTTGTGGGGTCTGCCACGCCTCCTTCTGCTCTGTTACATACATTTGAACAAAACCATTATACCCTGATTTCCCATTTTCAATGGGTTCAGGGTATAAAAACTGTAAAGTTTTCCCTAATTTTCTCTACTCGTATATAGTTTCTTCTATAGATAAATTTTAGTGAGATAAATTTACTGGAACACCTTAGCTAACTTTGCGAAAATTTCTAGGCTTAATCATTCAACATGTTAAGCTCAATATTTTGTAAGCGCTTTTAAACGAATATTAAAATTAGCATTTATTGTTATTTATTTAGATGTTCATTAAGAATTTGTTTTTATTTTTGTTTTATTTAATTTTTGTTATTTTTTTTTATTATTATAATTATTATTATTATTTTTTTTAAATTTGAAATATTAATTTATTCTGAAAAGTTTGCTTATTTTCATGCTGAATAATAAAACTAATTACTTTTTAATCCTATATCAAATTTAACGATTTTTTAAACAAATTTAGTCTGTAATAATTTTTTTAATACAATAAAAATCGCCCAGAGGGTAATTTTACAAGCAAAAAAAAAGTTTCACGAGAGTTAAAGCTATTACCTATTAATATAATATGCAAGAATTAAAAAAAAAATTAATATAATAATAAAATAAGGAATTTCAGTTAAAACCCAAAGAAAGGCGATTATTTGTTCACGATTTCTATAGGCTGCGAATCCTTAAAAACATTATTCCATAACTATATAAACCAGCAGCAACCATAACTCTCTTCAGCATTTGTCAGCTTGCATTAGAAAAATTAAAAAAAAAGAGCGTATAAAAATGATGAGAATAGACCACCCAACGGCAAGGCTTTCTCCCGTTACGCGACAGTAAAAAGATCAAAGGATAACAAACAAATGATTGCGGGCAACAACAACAACAACAACAGCAACAACAAAATGGTAAAAGTAAAAAAAAAAACCAGCAGAAATAATGTCAAAAAAGCAGCGAAACATCCTGACAACTTCAGTTTCAATTACAAAATTACAAAACAGGCGTCAATCAGCATTAATAATAGCGCCGCGCGGAGCTGAGCCGACTGTCGAGCGGAGTGGGCGTGGCGCAGCGAAATAAAAAGCCTCAGTCAGCTTCATCCTCTTTGCTACTTAACCCTTTTGCCAGCCAGCCTGGCCAGGCCCGCAGGGGTTGCGCCTGCAATCAGGGGGGCAGAAAAACAGGCAGGAGCCGAGGCCGGGGCAGGGGCAGGGGCATGCAAGGTAAGCGCGCTTACCACAGTTTTTAAATAATATTTTCAACACAATGCATTCCCTTTAGCCGCATGCCGGCTTAACACCGGAAGTTGATACTTCAGGATGAAAATGTTTATGCGGGCGCTCTCTGGACGTTCTAAGGCGATGTTCCAGCCTGGTCACGTGTCAGCCTCATCACGAATGTGGAGTGCGACGACAACGTCAAGGGAAATAATCAAGCATATTAATGACCATAAAAACTGAAAGAGTTAAATGCACAGGCGCACAACGCTGAAGCTCATATGCAGGCTCTACTCTTCACTAGGAGCAAGCACCTTGAGAGGCCTGCGACTCGGCCAGTGCTTAATTACGTGTATAAAAAAAATAAAATGAAATAAAATAAAAGCAGAACAACAACAACAATAGCAGCACTGGTCATTGTGTTTGTTGACTTTTCGTTTGGGGTTTATTCATTCCCATAATTAAATCTCAACCCTTAATGCTCGTTCGGCCAGCGCCTGAGAAGCTAATGATATATTTACATATAAATGAAGTCCAATTGCAGTACAGTTAGAACAAGAAAGAACAATTGGTTGAGAGGCTAATTGTAGGCATGGCTTGCCTTTACATATTTATAACATTTTCTATTAATATTTTTAAAATTTATAAAAATTTTGCAATTTGAAAATTGCAAAGTAAACAAAATGTTAATTGTTAATTGCAAATAAATAAAAACATTTTCGAGTTTTAATTGGGAAGAATAAAAAATAAATGAATAAAATTAAATGAACAAAAAATAAATAAAAAAAAGGAAAATAACAAACAAAAAATAATAAATAATAATAAAAAAAAAAATTAAAGTTAAATTAACAAAAAATTTATAATAAAAAGAAAACTAAACAAAAAAATAATAAAAAAATATATAATAAAAAATAATAATAATAATAAAATTAAATAAAATAAATAATAAAAAATAATTATAAACAATATTGATAAATAATAAAATAATAATAAATAAACAATAATAAATAAAATAAAAATAATAAAAAATAATAATATTAAAAAAATTAAATAAAATAAATAATAAAAAATAATAATAATAATAAAATTAAATAAAATAAACAATAAAAAATAATTATAAATAATATTGATAAATAATAAAATAATAATAAATAAATAATAATAAATAAAATAAAAATAATAAAAAAATAATATTAAAAAAATTAAATAAAATAAATAATAAAAAATAATAATAAATAATATTGATAAATAATAGACAAAATAATATAAAAAAAAAATTAAATAAAAAATAAAAAGTATAGTACAAATACTTTAAGTTCAAGAACTTTTCTGTATAAAATTTATAAGTGAACACCACTTTTAAATTTTTATATACCTCTATAAACTCTATAACAAATACCATATATAATATTTGACAACTATTTAGTACAGTTACGCAGCTTTGACTCGGCACATTTGATTTCACGTGAGGTAATCAAAAACCTTGCCGCAGCATTCAGACAGCATCAATCAACTATAATGATCAGGCACATATGAAATGTATTTTTAAAGGCTATTATCAACTGTAAAATATCAAATAACCCAGAGGATAACTGACAAAACCATGGCAAATAATGGAATAATAGAAATGGAAAAAGCACACACACGCAAACACATACATATATATATATGTTTATAATGATTTGGCGAATTTTCAGGCCAACGAAGCCAAAGACCACACATACGCAAACGGACACAGGCATCAGATTACATTGTTGTGGCCAGGAGTAAAAAAAAAAAGTCCTCATATTCCACACGTGTTGCCCCGGACGATATCAATAAAAAGCCGTCGCTCGGCATTTGCGATAAAAATAAAAAAAAAAATAAAAAGATGAAAACGCAAAAAAGGAAAAGCACCGCAAAAATATGTGAAATTGACAAATTGACATACGTTTTGGCTTAGAGGAGTTTTCTATTGGGTTTCAGCAGTTCCGACATCTCCAACTCATGTGTCCCTGTCATTAGAAATAATTGTGGATATGTCAGTCGAGTTGCTCTGGCAGCTGAGCAGCTTAGAAATGGGGGAAGGGGCTCTTTTGCCTTTGGTCAACCTAGCGTGCGTGATTTTCGCGCTGATTGAATGCTGGGAAACCCTTTGATATCCCCAAGCCGATGGCACTTTCTTCAACTACTTTCACTCTGGCTGGCCTGCGTGCCTTTTGTTGTTTGTGCTGAATTATGTGCGAAAAAGTTTCGATTTCGATTTCGATTTGAGATTAATTCATGGTCATGTGTCAGGCTGACCTGAACCCTGGCTCCAGATGCTGCTGCTGTTGCTCCTTTTCGATATGTAAGCATGATGTCATAAAAGAAAGCACGATTTATTTCTTAAGATTAGCAGGATACTGGGTCAGCTAGCTTACTTACTACGCCCGACTCTCGTCGTCTCAAGTGCTATAAAACTTGAAGAACTTTTATAGTTTTCTTTGTCTTTTTTTTTTTCTTGCCTGCTATCGCGCGTAATTAAAACATGACGAGCCATCGACGGAAAATACAGCTGCGACTGCTGCACGCTGCTTCCTGCAGATATTTTTAATCCTTTTTGCATAATTTTACACGATTCTTTTTATGGTCACGTCTCCAAAGGGAATATGCCACATAAATGAAATAAACGTTTTACGACAGCGCAGCGCCATGAACAACAACAAAAACAAATATAAATAAATAAAAGAAAAAAAGAAAAATTATATAAAAATATGGCAAAAAGCGCGCAAAAGAAAACAAACAATGAAATTTGTTTTTACGACAGTCGTTGACGGCTTTTCTTTTTCGTTTTCTGTTTTTTGTTTTCTTAGGGTAGAGCGCAGCGCGCTGTCTGGACCCAATTGTTTATCTAAAAGGATAATTGTTGAAGGGTTGGCACCAAAATGAATTACAACTTCATAAGCAATAAAATCATTAAATTTTTATTGGCAACGGAGCGCAGTTGGAAAAGGATACGAAAAGGAAGTTTAATTTTAGTCTCAAAAGTTGATTTTGAGCTTATGAAGGAGAGCGAGGAGAAGGAAGCGCTATCAAAGCAGCTGGACACACTTAAAGGGAAAAGGGTTTGCTGCACTTATAGGGTAATTTTACAGGTTTTGGAATCTATGATTAATAAATTATACGCATATATTTTAATCTGTATATATATGTACAATTATTTAAAAAAAAAAAATAATACTTTTAAAATTTAAATACTTTATGTATATATTTTATTACATTTTAATAATTATACGGTTTTTTTTTATTAATCTAAAAGTTGGTTTTAATATTTTAAAATATATATTTTGTAATATTGTCTTTTTTATTTATTTATTTAATTAATTCCTTTTTTTTCAATTTGAATCTTTTTATTTTATGAAGTGCAGTTACAATACATAATTACAAATTTTCTGCGCTTTTTTTTTAAGTTAAGAGTATCCCCATTTTAACTATTTCTGCTTCTCTTGTTTGTCTCCTCATTTTTTTTATGTTTCATATCTGTCGCTGCAATGGCATTATTTATTGTTATAATACGCATTTTTATTTGTTTATAAACTTTAGAGTGCCCTAATGCGCTTAACGCAGTGCAAACAACAAAACGTTGTCCATTAACTGGCCAAATGTCCTGAGGGTTTTTGGCAACCCAACTTCAACGGCCATTTGCTACAATTACAAACGAAATCCAAAGATGTTGGCATTCCCTTCTATTTTTTCTCTCCCTCTTTCTCTCTCCCTTTCTCGTTGAGTGTAACAAATAATGCCGCATCAGCAGCTAAAGCGATTCAAATGTATCTTTGACCTGGCCAGCGTCTGGTCTTTATTTGTCTCGCCTCTGACTCTCTGATTCTCTGTCATCTGGGTTCATCTGTCAACTGTCAGGCAGTTCGGGGCGCGAGTCTTTGGCTTACATTAACTAAATTAAGTGCTCGTTGTTCAGGCTTAGCCAGTGTCCCGTTTGGGCATTGCATAATTTGTTAATTTAGCAATTGGTTGGCTTTTTTTCGTTTATTTGATTTCTAGACTGAGGTAAAGCATCATTTGCCTTGGTGATTAAGTTAAGCGTATATAAAGAAATTGTTTAGGCTAGAAATGAGCTTGTTTAGTTTGCTCTTTGACAGTCCATGACATATGCCGCATTCCCATTCAAGAGTAACTGTTGTGACTTCTGTTTGTGCACCCCAAACATTCTGAAAACAAAATGCTAATTGCGAATTAATTGTGCACTGCAGCTAAAAACAACAAACTCTGGTGACATACCATCCCCCCTTATCCCCCCTCACTCTCTCCTTCAGTTTTCTTTTTGCTAAAAAGCCTAAAAAAGCAAACAGACGCCCGTCCGCACACACACTCTCAAAAGCCGTGCCATGAAAGCTTAGCAAAGAGCCAAATAAGCGTTAAATGTTGCAAAAATAACAAAAAGCCCAAAGAGCTCAGGATACGCCTGAGAGTTCTGGGCACAAACACTTGTGGCCGCGCACATGTGGCCCACTCGACTCAAGAGAGAGCGAGCGAGAGAGGGAGAGAGGGAGCAGTAAAAAAAAACAGAATAAATGTGCTTGGGGTTGGGCATGTGGATAAGGACACGAATGTTCAGCAGCCTCGGCTATGGCAATGCAAACAAATTAGTCATCATTAGCGTTTGGCTGCAAGCAGCTCTGGCTGGGGCAGCAAGCTGGGCAGATTTGCGTTAAATAAGCGCACTTAATGCGATTACAATAAAAACACACAAAAACAACTGCACACATACACACACACGCACACACATGCATGCGCATTCATTCATGTCCAAGTGAAATATCAAAAGCGGCTCTGGCCAAATTGAAGTCAAAAGCGTAAAAGCGCATTTGCAACAATTATTAAAAAAAAAACACACTCAAACACAAATTGAAAATGGAAATGTATGTATATAAATACAGTTATACATATTTAAGAAGAAAACAGTAAAACATGCTGAAAAATCCTGAGGACAACTGACAAATGCAGCCTGCAAAAATTCACTTTGAACAATTTGTGCATGAATGAACCTGCTCTGAAGCACAGGACACGGAGCCACGCATGGCCGCAGATGTGTTGACCAAATATACAACCATAAAAGCCACGGCCAGTTAAATGGTAAGAGTTGCTGTTGCCCATTCTGAAATGCAGCACAGATGCATGGCTGACAATGGGGTATATTGAGCGCATATTAAATAGGCAACAGGTTGTGGAAAAGTATATATTTAATTCAAAATAATATATGTATATACTTAGTATATGTATTTAATTCAAAGTTATTTATTTAATTTATATATTTAATTAAAAAATATTATATACAAATATTATTTATGACTATTGTTATTTTTTATTATTATTAAATATTAATTTTTATTATTATTATTATTTATTATTATTATTACTGTTTAATATTTTATTTATTATTATTAATTTTTATTATTATTATTTATTATTATTATTATTATTACAATTTAATATTTTATTTATTATTATTAAATATTATTATTATTAATTTTTATTATTATTATTATTTATTATTATTAAATATTATTATTATTAATTTTTATTATTATTATTATTATTAATTATTATTATTATTCATTATTTATATTTATTATATTTAATAAAAAAGAAAATTCAAGAATTCAATTAAAATTGAGGCAGTGATAAAATTCTATAAAATAATTATAATAATTTTTTTGAATATTTTAGTTAACTTTTAACTTATTTTCAATTATGCCTAACTAAATTGCTTAACTCTAAAATTCCCACTTTATAAAAGCAGCACTCTCCATAACAAATTATAACTTTTATCAAATTCAAATAATCTATAACAATATTTACATAAAATATATACAAATAATACCTTCTTTTTCTATCCAGCATATCTCCCAATTGAGCATACCCGACTGCTAGGTATTCTAACTTTTCAATGGTTTTCGCTGTGTCCATTGAAAACTCTGGTTGGAGCTTATATAAAAAGCACATTCACTGTTTGAATGCAACTTTTGCTGTGGTGGAGCACGCATGGTACAGTGTTAAGTGCCTAAAGTGAATGAATATTTGAGAGAAATCCTGCAAAAACAGTTGAGGTACGCATAGAGCAGTTATTGAAAGAATTATTATATATTTTCCCCTAAAACTATGCACAATTAAACTTTCGTTTGCCTTAGCCAATTTTCACTGTAAGCGAAAAAGTTTCTGTGAACATTTCTGTCGTTGAATAGCACCCACTTTTTTTTGGGTGGGGGCAGTTGAGAGAGGGGTCGGCTACGTTGGCGACGACACATGTTCACGCCTCGTTGGGCGCCATAATTATAACAAAAATGTTGACGGGGGCGTGGCATCGCCGAGAAGGCAGAAAGTAGGAAGTGACTTTTGCTTGTGTGATGCTGCAAAGTCGCGGCGGCTTATGCTGATAATAATTGTGTATATGTATATACAGAGCTGTGGGTAGTATTAAGAGTGAATTAGCTATTGGTAGAATATGGGAGTTAATTAATTTAACAAGAATAAAATCATTTATAAAATTATATTAAATCTTCATTAAAGGCAGCAATAATTTTTATTATTAAAATATACATATATTTACTAAAAAAAAAAAATAATAAAAATCCAATTAAACTGACAAAAAAGAAAAGAAAATTAAAAATATATTTGAAAAAAAAATAAACAAATAATAATATGTAACAGAAACCCAAATTTTAATTATTTAAACAAAAAAATGAATAAAAATATTAAATTAAAAGTAATTAAATTAAAACAAAATTAAAATAATTTATTAAAAATAAAATAAAATAAATAAATAATAATTAAATAAATAAAAAAAAAAACAAATATATATTTTTATATTTATTTATTTATTTTGTTATTAGAAATTTCTTTTTTAAAATTATTTATTTAATTTTATTTTTTAATTTAATTATTTTTTTAATTTTTTTAATTTATTATTTTTTATATTTGATTATTTGATTGAATCACCTTGGGAAAATCTAAATCCCATTTTACCACACTCCACTTGAGTTTTAACTTCACTCATCTGACATAATATTTGCCCGCACTGCCATTAAAATCAATTTGTGTCTGACAAAAGCCCAGACATAATCACCATGACGAACCTGCTTACTCCATTACTCCTTTATATCTACTTCTTTTTTTTCCATTCGACGGTTGGCATCAGCTGTGCTCGCGCAATCCCCCAATGTCAAATGTCATGAGGCGCATTCATAACGCCAAAAAGTAAAATTAGTAAGAAAAATTGCCCAATCAGCGAGGAACCCAAACCTCAGTACTATGCGAGCCCTTTTCGGTCGTCAAGCAGCTGTCATAATGATGGACAAAGTGCATCAGCCGCATAGGCCAAATAACACGCAGATGTGCGAGTGCGTGTGTGTGCGTGTGTGAGTGGGCGTGGGGATGTGCTGGGCATATGGAGACAAAACGCTGACAACTCTTGTGGCAAGCGACGCGGGCATAAATTACAAAAAGCAATTACAATGCCAAAACACACTCAGTGCTAATCATGTGTGTGTGTGTATGCTTGTGTCTGTGTGGGGGTGTGGCAAGCGCAGCTGTGCGCCACCTAGCGCTCAAAAATTGCGCACTAATTGCGCGCAATTTGTGCCAGAGACGACCAGACCCAGAGCCAGAGCCACTGGACCCGGAACCCGCCTGGTCATTAGCCCTGGCCGGGCAGTTAAAATGCCTTTATGAGTTATTGTCAAAGTCTCTCAAGGGACAAAAGTCCACCAATGCGCACACTTGGCGCTTTATTAGTTCACGCACTTTTATCACCTATAGACAGCAGCGAAGGCTTTAATTACCTACCAAAATTTATGGGCCAAAATAGGCGTTGAGCATTTTTAATATGCCAGGCCAACAATTAAAATTAATTTCATTTCCAATCAAATATTATTAGAGAAAATTTATACATATATATTATATATAAATTCATAAATATATTCACATTTTTAATTAAAATTAATTTAATATTCCATTAAAATTTACATAAATATTATATGCAGTTTTATATAATATTTATATTTATTTTTATTATTTAAAAATATTTATATTTATTGTGTTTAGCTGCTTGAATCGTAGATAAATTTGTTTTTCATTACTTTTTTTTTCTTTATTTGTTTTCATTTATATTCTCAATACCAATTTCCATTCGAATCTCGACTTTCATTCAATTTCGAAGCGTTCGCCTCTAAATGCAATTGAAAAATTACGATAATGTCTTCCGTGGTGGGGTTTTAAATGTTAAATTACATAAATTATATAATTTAATTTATATTTACGAGTCTCTCGCCCCTTTGCATATGTGAGGCCATAAAAAAAAATCATTGTGAATAGTATCGTTGGCATTTCCTGTATAGATTAGGCCATAGACCAGACAACGTGGCGTCTTCACTGCTCCTCCCTCTCCTCCTGCTCCTTCACTCCCGCTCTATTCAAATTTCGACTTTTATCTATTTTATGACCAAGTGTGTGAGAAAAGTCTGTTAGCTTTTATATACTTTGATTTTGGAAGAAGCTGCTGCTGCTGCTGCTGCTGCCTTTAGTTTTACGGTCGCACATCTTTTACGACCCGCTCAAGATAAGAGCATTGATAAGACCACGTTCGTGGATACGTGGACGTGGCATCGGGCAAATTTTTTAATGCGCCATTTGCATTGGCCCATAAAACAGAAAATCCACCAAACGAATACATATGCAAAATGTTGAGGGCGGTCGACGCATGGCGACAACTCACTCGCATAAAAGACAATTCAAGGCGCCATGTGTTGCATATTTCATGGCGTTTTGACTCGGATGCATAAAATGCCAAACTATGGCAACAAAAAAAAAAGCGAAAAAAAAGAGCAGAAGAAGAAGCGCATTTGATGATTTCCAAATGTTTAAGTAGCCATAAAAACTAAAATATCTAAAGACATGTATGCATATGTAATGTGCAGGCTATTAAAATGAGCAATGCCAAATAGAATGGAAATAGAATACGTATGTATGTATATAGCACATATAAATATCCCTCTATTATAGTTTATTCCTCTTTCTATTCCACATATTGAATAGAAGAAATAGACTCTGAACTGGTTGGTCAAGCAATGATCTCATTCACAACTATCCAATGGCTCTTAGAGTCTCTCTTGTAAGCAAAAAGATAAAATATTAAATATTAAATACAATATGTATATCATCTATAACTTAAAGCAAATAAGATAACACATAGAAGCCAAAAGACTGATGCGCTTTTATTTATTAAAAATTATTATAAATTCAAGTTTATTTTCTGATATTCACTAAATGACTAAATAATACTAAGCTATGCGCTTTTAGAACTTGGCTTAAAGTGAACAGCTCAGTATTATTATTATTTTACTATTATTATTTTAATTATTTGATTAAAAATTGTCTTTTATTATTACTTTTTTAATATATTATATATTATTTTTTATTTAAAGTTTAACAAAATTTTTTATTTTATTTTTTTAATTATTTTATTGGTTTGGTTGTTTTATTATTTTTTTTTTTATAATATTATTACAATTTTTGTTATTTCTTTTCTATTTACATTTCTTAATAATTATTTTTATTTATTTATTTTTTTTGTTTGTTAATTTTTTTATTATTGTTATTTTAATCATTTTATTAATTTGCTTATTTTATTATTTTTTTAATATATTATTATTACTTTTTTTGTATTTAAATTATCTATGAATTATTTTTATTTATTCTTTTTTTACTTTTATTATTATTATATTATTATTATTTTGACTATTTTATTAATTTGCGTTTTATTATTTTTTATAATATTATCATTACTATATTTATTTTTTATTTAAATTTTGTAATAATTATTTTTTTTTATTTATTTATTTTTGTACCTTTTATAGTTTATCTCTTAGAATCTAAATCATTTATTTACTATATTCCCAATTCTTCTTGTAATATCTTCTAATTACACTCTTCTATATAAAATCTTCACTTCTCACACCCGCTTCTCATTTGTCCAGCTTCCCGTTGCCCATTCATCTCACGCTCAAATGCAGGTGTTCCACAGAGCACAGAATTGTCAATAGCCATGCCATGGCATTGATTCATCTACGATGTCAGACTTCCAGCTGTCTGCCAATGCCTCTTTTCATTTTTTTTTTTGCCATGTTTAGGACGCATGTTAACGTTCTACTCCATAAATTTATTTATGCACTTGCACCTACTTCACAATCAACTCTAATTGCCGCCTATTTCGACACGCGCATTCCCAGCGGCTGCAACTGTGGCAACCGCAACGCGTATGACTCATGACTCATGCTCGCAGCGACTCGCTCGGGCACACATACACTTCCCACACCACTTGAAGCGACGACGACGACGACTCGCACCTTATGCCCATATGACTGACTACTGCCCATGGGTAAAATATTAGTGCAACTAAGACGATAGACAAATAATGACATAAGCAAACAGCTCTTGGACAAGTCGTTGCAAGCAACTGTAAAGCGGGCCATAAGAAGAAGAGGATAAAAAGAAAAATCAGAGACCTGCAGTTAGTGATAGAAGTGTAGATGCGTTATCTATTCATAAAATCTATGGAAAAAGGGGCGAAAATTACTAACATATAGCACAGACATGTTTGTACAAGACACACACACACACAGACATCATTGATGGGCAAACAAAAAGAACAATCAAATAAATTAAACAAAGGCCAAGAGTTCCCGACGAGGTAGGTTCACATCTGTTTTTTCTTATTTTTTTTCGGGCATTGCTTGTTCAACAATCTTATCGGCATATCATTTTTCGTGCCTTGTATCTCTTTATATTTATTTTTTCTCATTTTTTGCGTTGAGTGTGTGTGTTGAGGATCGCGTCCGAATCCAAATCCGAGTCCGAACAGTTATGCACATGTTGTGCAGAGCACTGCGACGAGTTGAAGCCCCACAGACAGGCCCAAGACAGTCGTTAAACAACATTAAATGGGTCTCGTTTGCCGAGCTGCCCCTTTCCTACCTTCCCCTACCTAGCCAGAGCGTATGACTCATCGTACGATTGGTAGCTTAGCTTGGTGCTTGGCTGTCCAGTCGTTACTTCATCTCCATCGCTCTCTCCATCTCTCTCGCTCTCTCTCCCGCTCTCTGGGAAGCTTCCGCGATCGTCTGCCTAAGCAGCACTCAATGACAGGCGTTACAAACGGCGGCAAGTTAATGACCCATGCGCAACGGATCACCCAGCAATTGGAATTGTCTTTGTTTCGCTGCTTTCTAAATGGAAAACAAATAAAAAAAATATTTAAAAAAAAAAAAGAGGCATGCGAGGGGCCACCAGTAGAGCTCATAAAAAATTAATACAAATTACACGAAATGCAACCAGAGAGCGAACGAAAGATCGGGCAAGCCAATCGGTAGATAAACAGAGCATGAATGAGACGGTGCTGAGGTATTTGGAATTTGGAGCATGCGCTCGACTTATAAAGCCTCAAGACTTTTTTCTGGTACGCCCACTAGGGGGCGTGAGAAATATTATATACTATAACTGAGGTAACAGAGATGATATTAACAGAGGAAAACATGCAGAGTAGTTAAGATTTAAGACGGTAAATCGGAATATATGCTCGTATAAAACAGTTAAGATCGAAAGTATATGGCTAATCGGCAAATTAGATAAATAATATATTCTAAGGTTTTATATTTAGTTCAGCCACCTTATTGTTTTAAGCTTTAACTAAGGAGTATGCCTCTATATATGAAATACCTAAACATATAACTAATTCTAATCTGTTCTATGGTATTTCGAGTTTATTTGATTTCTCGACGATCCGATGCTATATAAGTTTTTGAGTTCCGAGCGAGAATCATGCAATCTGTTAAATCCTATTGCAACATTCTCTCTTTTTATATATGTATGTATTTGAAGGCACCCTGATATATTCAAATTAAAAGCAAGAAAGTATGATATTGACAAAGGCAAAGACAGAGATGGAATGAGAGAGAGAGAGATCGCGAGAGAGAATGGGTAAGAGAGTGAGAGATAAAGAAACAAAAACAGGGAGAGTACGAAATTTTAAGCAGAACTTTGTACTATTTTTAGCTGTAGCTAAGCAAACGAGTTCAGTTAAGCCGATAACAAGAAAGTTATTGAGAGCAAAGCAGAAAAAGCAGAGAATCAAGTTGAATATTACGCAAATCTTCACATTGTGAGCATTACTCATTAGCACATACTATGACAAGCCGTATATACATACATATGTATCGTACGTGTGACGTAGTAAATATACTTTCTTCTTCTACAGGTTTTTGTGAGGCAGTCCCAAACGAAAATCAAAACAAAGAAGCGCGTCACAGCATTAAACTGGTGAAATACTACAAAATTTCTGGATCGCCAGTCAAACCTCATTTAAATGCTGGGAAATTTTCATGAAACTTCGATTGACACACGCATCAGAAAAAGTTTTTAGATCATGTGGGTGATTTGACATGCAGATTGAAAACTCAATTAAAAGCTAATTTGACATGAATAAAGTGAATACTTTCCATGCAATTAGATATGCAAATTGATAGCGACAACAATGCTATCAATATATTTATTTATATATACATATATATGTATATTTTTTTTTATATCTAAACAACCCCAGCTATGCTTGACACACGTCGCTCAGCATTAGCTACAAAAATTTCAATAAAATATTGCAATAATTACCCGCATCAGCTGGAAAGAAAGTTGATTGTAAAGATTTTCAAAATTCAGAAAAAAAGAATTATCATGTAATCCTTTAAGAAAACAAGGCAAGGCAACCCAATTTATGCCTCATTGAACAATTCTCAATGGGAACTCTTATCTCAATAAACACATATTTATTCAATCTGACAAAAGGCAAAAATCACTAATTGGCTCAATTAAGGCTAGCCTAATGCGTAAATTACCGACGGCAAATTGAGCTGAGTGTTGAATATTTTCTTTTGGCTAGCAGAGACTCCACCTCCAGAAACGCTGATTCATAAAAATAACAGCCACAAAATAAAGGTAGCCCATTAAATAAGGTTTCGGCCAAAGCTCCGCCCAGAGCACAAAAACGAAGAAGACAGAAAAAGAAAAAAAAATGAGGCAACCCAAAATACCAAATCCCAAAACAGAAGCAGACCAAAAATCCAACTTCAGTCGGTTGGCTCAATGCGCGGCCGAAAGCGAAACAGAGAATGTTATTGCGGCTTCTTTCTGGTGTGTGGACTACTATGTATGTTAGGGAAATAAGCCACGCCTTTTCGATTTATGTTGCCGGCGCGAACCCGGAAAAGCAAGAAGCGAAGAAGAAGAGAACAGCAAAAAAACCAACTATGCAGCGACTTTGTCAGGCAAACTGTGTTAGAGCAGTGCAAAAGACAGAAAGAGAGATACACACACACGCACACACAGTCAGGCCATGCCGAGTAGTTCTTGTAACAATAGAAGGTCTAGAGCAACCCCTAAGTGGAAATTGTGTAACAGCAGAGACTTGAGACGAACTGCTGCTCGAAAGGCTAACACCAAAAGTACAGACGACGACGACGACGACGATGACGAGTTTGTGGGTGGAGTTAGAGAGCCCATTCAGTTGGCCAGCTCAACTTGTGGATAGGCCACAATAATGTGGCCAAGAACAATCAAAGCTGTTTGGCTCTCAATTGCAGCAACTGAATTTCATCATTTGGAAACTTGTTTACAGGATTTTTCTTTTTGTTCCATCGTATTAATCATAATAAGTCTTGCCTTTTGTTGCATGAATAATTTGAACTACACTCGAAGCGCTGATTAATGAATGAATTATATCAATATATTTATTTTAATTGGGGATTTTATATCAAGTAATCGAAATAGCCAAGTAAACTTTTCTATTTATTTAAATATTTTACCAATCAGCAATTTATAAATATTCGAGAGAAGTTTTAATGCTTTTAAGTGGAGTTATAATTGTTAGCGCTATGTGTTTATTTGACAATTAGGCCTGAGTAAATGAAAAATAAAATTTTATTTATTTAAAAAAAGAAAATTTTATTATTTTATAGTTCTTTATTTTTTATTTATTTATTATTTTTTTTATTTATTTATTCAGTTCAGTTAAAGCATTAAAAAATCTATTCATGAGAATTAATTTAAATATCCAATTAAATATATGAAATATTCAAGCAAATATCTGTGAGTAACCATATATATTTAATATAAATATATAAATATTTATAAAACTTATATAAAGTTGCAAATAAAAAAGTATAAATATAACTATAAAATAATACCAAAAATTAAAAAAAATAAATATATGTATGTATATCAAATATGTGTAAATTTTCAAGTATATAAATATAAATAAAAATATCCAAGAAAATAAAAATTTTATAAATATGCAATTAAATATACGTAAAAAAATAATCCATGAATATATATATAGAAAAATATGTATATTGATTTATCCAAGTAATTATACGTATATATCTAAAAACAATATGAATAAATGTCTATTAAAAATATTTAAACCTAAGCGTAATTATATGCGTATTTAAATATTCAAGTAAATATACATTCATATAAAAGTATTCATGAAATTATGAATGTATAAATCCAAGTAGCAAAATCACGATAAAAAGTATATATTGAAGCCCATATTTAACTGTATATATACATACATACATATGTACATATATAAAGTTGCGATTCTAAAAATAGTAGCGTGACGCGGCACTAAATTTTGTGATAAACTTAAATTATTAAATTCTAAATTAACAAATTGTTTTCAAAATATTAAGAGAGTGAGCAAAAAGTTTTTTGTCCTACATTTAGTGAACAGTTCCACTACTATACATATATATATATATATATATATATATATATATATATATATATATATATATATATATATATATATATATGTTTATTTATATATGTTTATACTCACAATTAAACCTCTTTATCTTTATAACATTATGAATGAAATGCGTTCAAGAAGTCAATGAGTTCATATGAATTTTCTGATATGTATATCGCATTCGTTTAGCGTCTGAGATTGCTTTTAATGCTATAATGATTCTCATATCGTTTCGGTCTAATGAATACGATAATATTTGCGAATTATAAACAAAAGATGACGAGCCCATTGTTGAATAAAGTATACGTTAATTTGTTGTATGTGTATGTGACAGACTTTCATTAAGTATACTACATGGCTACTATATTATAGATATATATATTGTATATAATATATATCTGGCTACTGAAGTCGGAAGTAACGGGAAAAACATTTGTAAAACACTTTCATAGAAATGTGCTGATAAAGACCTGGCTAAAAGGCTCGTCATATTCATACGCTGACAACTCATCAAAAATATGAACTTGATGCATGGGCATAGGCAAGTGTATGTGTGTGTGTGTGTGTGTATGTAGAAAATTAATAATTACTTATATGAAAGCACATTTATCTGGGTTTTTTACTTGGCATACGAACTTGCCCACTTGCCCATATTTTTTTCTGCTCCCGCTCTTCTACTTTCTCTCTCCTTCACACTCTCTCACTCTCTCACTCTCTCTCTCTCTCTGTCTTTCCCTCTCTCACTCTCTTTCGCTGTCAGCTCCTGTTTTGCCTTCTAGACGTTGCGTTGAAAATGTTTGTCATGCGACGACGATTTAATACAATTAATATGCTAACTGTACTTCTCGCCGCATACAGTTACAACAAAGGCGCGACAGCGACGCCACACACACACACACACACACACACATACACAGCGAGAGATACGCTTGGCAACAGGCGCAAGGTGGCCGCCGCCCCGCCCACGCCCACTTTGCAGATGCAGCCGCGCGACCTGGCAACAAATACAAAAAAAAAAAGAATATGTACGAATGAGGCGATGTCAACAAAAATACCAAAACAAAAAAAAATGTTTCTATAGCGAGCGAACGTCGACTGTCGACGAGCGAGAACGATGAGAGAGGCGCACGATGAGCAGCGACGCCGACTGCGGCCGCGACTGCCAGAGCGAGAGCGAAGCATATAAAAGAACGTGCATTGCGCTCACGCCAGCCAGTTTGAAATCAGCCAAAGTAGTGAACGGACGCAGAGTCAAGCAGAGCAGCAGCAGCAGCAGCGAAGCAAAACAAAGTGAACGAACCGTCGAACAAACACACACACATACACAGATACATTCTTGACGTGTGCGTAAATGCGAACAACAGCAACAACAAGAACAACAAAGCATTTGTGTAGTTAATTTATTCATTGTGTGCTTCGCGTGAATCTGCAAAGAGAAAGTCTTGAGTCAGACGCAGAAAAGAAAGACATTTATTAATTACAAACAATTGTGCAATTGAGGAAACAAAGAACACACAAAGTTTTCCTTGAAAATAACAACAACAACAACTACTACTACTACAAGCGTAGCAACAACAACAACAGCAATGGCTGTGGCCTTCTACATACCGGATCAGAAGGAAATGCTGCGCAAGGCGCGCGAACAGGAGAAACAGCTGTTGCGCCTACGTCAATGGCAAATGGCAACAGTTGTATTGAACACGATACGTCAGCTAATGGACTCCACGGCCAGCCAGTGTGTGCAGCGAGCGGGACGTAAGTGTGGCAAGTGGCGCAAACCATCGCAGTGAAAAGCGCAGAGTTGAGTAAACAACAACAACTAGCAACAGTTACTACTACTTCTACTACAACAACAATAACAGCAGACTATATTAGTCTTAACTGATGGGCTAAAACGCCGACGGCATCAACAACAACAACACCAACAGCAGCAACAACAACATTTTGATCAACCCGAAATTCTTCCTGCTTCTAAGTTTACTCATCAAAGCGATTGTGATAATGGTTTTGTTTCTACACAGCAACAACAACAACAACTATATATATTTAAATATATTTATGTATGTCAAGCGAAACATGTTTTCGAGTTAGCAATATTTGATTTAATTGTAACAACAATAAAAATATATGTCTCTTAGTTTTGTAAGCGTCCTGCTAAACGATTTTGTAAAAACCGACGAAGCGGAAGTTTTTTATACAAAATTCCGCATCATATTTATAAGGTTTGCCTAAGAAAAATTGTATCAATTTTTTTGACAAGCCAGAAACGAAATAAAAAAAAAAAGAAAACGAAATAAAAAATAAAAAAAGAAAAAATATATATAAATGATTTTTTATTTATTTATTGTCTACAAATTTTCAGCAGGTGACAAGAAAGAAGAAATTTTTGTCAATATTTTCGACAGGAAAAAAAACAGAATATTGATCCATTTCTGACGGAGAAAAAATATGCATACATACATACAGTGTCTAACATTAATACTCGGTTTTTTTATTTGTATGTACATACACCTACTCTTATTTATTTAATATCTTAAGATATTTGGCAATAAACAATAAATTATCAATGTAAAAAAAAAATAATAAGAATTATAAATAAATAAAATTTAAATTAAAAAAAAAAAAAACATTTGCAGCATTTTTTACAGAGGAGAAATAAAAACAATAATACAAAATATTATTTATTTAAATATTGTCAAAAAAGAAAAAAAATATTTCCCAGAAATTAAACATATACTAATTTATTTAGTCTGCGAATTTTTGCCAAAACCATTAATTTATCAATATCGGAAATATATAAATCAGACGTAAACGGAAGTTGAATAAATTCAAAAGAGACAAATCGTAGCACATATATGTACATATATTATAGCTGGATATATATATCTATAGCTATATCTATACGCTTTATGAATGCATATAATGTAGGGAAATGTTTCAGGTTTTACGGAAGACTCGTCTGATCTGATCTGATCTTCTAGAATTTGTTTTTAATCTTCTAGAACAAAGGAAATTTCTCTTGTTTCGTCAACCGCCGACGGCTTTTAATCAAATTGAATTTTATTGCTACCGACGGCTTTTAAGTTGACTGAAACATGTTTGCGATAATATTATTTTTAAATAATATAAAAAAAAATTGAGATAACAAGCAGGAAGCATAATTTTCTAGTATCTAGAAATATGAATGGAATACTATTTAATTTATTCGTAAAGCATTTTCAGCATTCCATATATTTTGTTTAATCATAAACAAAGTAAAACTATCTATTTTTCCTTTACATAATTTTAAGTAATTCTTAACTGAAATATTCAATTAATTCAACGCACATTTAAAATTTAATGTAAACCCTTTGTATATAATATCAACTATTAGTTTTGCATATTCACAAAAGTTTTTTCTGCCAAAAAGTTTTCCACTTGCCATTGCTAACAGGAAAATCGCTCGCAGCAAAGTTGCCAAGTTAACCAAAAAAAAAAAAGAAGAAGAAGAAAAATTTGTGGAAAATTCAATTATGCAAAAATACAGAGAAACATTTTGAGCTTGGAAAACTTGGCTCCCTGGTTGATAATGTCAAAAAATTAGGTGCTAACAAAACAATTTGCATGTTTAAGCTGATTTTTCTCTTCTGCTCCAGCTTCTTCTTCTTCTTCTTCAGCTTCATCTGTAAACTTATGGAAAATTGCGCTCGCACTGGCAATTCAAAGGGGGCTCATCATAAGCGCCATTTGGGCGGCGCCAGAGCCTCAGGACTCCCTACAACAGCCAAGACGAGTTTAATTAAACTTTTGCACTTATGCAGCTGCAATCAGCAGTGCAGCAGGAGTCGGAGCTGCAGCAGGAGTACGGGCGTCCTATGAGTTCAATTCAGTTTGATTGGCAAACATTTTTGTTAATAAAAAGTTCGCTGCGCGCGAGCAGAAAAAATCAAAAATTTCACTTTGGCCAAAAACAAAAACTAATTAACGTTCAACAGATAAAGTGTTTGGTGGGCGGCGGACAGGGTGGGTGTGGCATATGAAAAATAATTGAGACAAGTTTATATGATTATGTTTTCGCTGCTGTTGCTGCTGCTGCTGCTCGTCGAGCCACACGCAATAAAAACTTTTGCCATGTCGAGCGATTTGTAAGTCAGAAAGCTGTAAAAATCACAGACAGAAAAACAGTTAACACAAATGTTAGCCAAGAAAAGCGCGAACTTCTTCTGAGCGGCTAATTAGTTGGCAAAGCGTTTCTAATTTGGCTGCCAACTCGAGTGAACTGCCATCGAAGGAAATTCGCTGAGCGTTTGCAGCACAAATAAAATCGTACCCAACCCTTCGGATTTCTGGATTCCAAATCTGAGAATTCTTTTAGCTTCACATAATTCTCTCGCATTTTGGCCATTTTTGATGGTAGCCGAAAAGAATTATAGGTTTTAGGTAGCAAACAAATGAGACAAACAAAACTGAAAACATTTTTGAGACCCAAAACAAACGAAGGTCATCTGAAATTCCTACAGGGTAGATACAAGTAAACAAATGTATATAAATACACAAGTAATATTTAAAAAAAAAAAAAAAAAAATATATATATATATATATATATATATATATATATATATATATATATATATATATATATATATATATTTAAAAATAAAGAAACAGGGTATATTCGACTATTCGAAATGAATAAACTAGTAAAAAAAAAAAATAAATAAATAAAATAAAATAAATAAATGTATTAGTCTTAATACATAATAATATCTTTAAGATTATACAACAAAAATTCCATAATACGATTTCTTTATTTATTTCTTAAAAACAAAAACGCTTGCCAAATTGAGTTAAGCCAAATCAGTCAACAAAACTAATGGAAACGTAATAACATTATCTAATAAAATGCATTTGTGAACGAATTATGAGTGGAGACCCAGAGAAAAGCCATTTATAGGGTGTTCGAATAAGTCAATTGGAAAAATTGTTCACATTCCCCGCTCCAATTTATGTGGGGTTTGCGACAGCTGTACGAAGTAGAGAAGTAAACTAAGATAATTTGAGAGTAAATGCGATTAGAATGCAAGTTTCGATATAAACGAGCTTCGATAGAATCAAGATTATTATTATAATATATTTTCTGCAGGGAAAAAATTAATGAAAAAAAATAATAATAATAGTGATAAGAAATAATATATAATAATAACAATATATATTTTTTAAAATAAATAAATAAACAAAAATAATTAAATAAAAAATAATAATAATAATAAATAAAAATAAAACGCATTTAAATATATTTAAAAAATAAATAAATAAAAAAATAAATAAAATATATTTAAAAAAATTAAATACAAATAATTAAATAAAAAAAAAATTAAATAATTTAAAAAATAAAATAAAAAGTCTGAAAGTTTATTTTAAAGTTTTTAAATTAATTTACCTACTTTAGCATGCCTAAATTCTATATGCTATATATTCATTAAAAAACCAATAGCCAATTGACATATTTACGCCCAAGTGGGCGCATGCAATTAGAACATTAGCATTCTTGACTTATTTGGACTTATTAAAATTGATGGACATTTGCTATTTAAAAAAAAACCAGCCCAAAAAGTAATCAAAAAACCACTCAAAAAACCCTCAAGAGAAAATAAAAACCATATAACAGCATCATTTATAAGCCGCGACAAGCAGTTCCTAAGCGAAACATTTAAAAATACCATTTTGATTGATGATGTCGACGAATGTTGACGTGCTAGTCGAGAAGTCTGTCTATATAGATATAGATATAGAGTAGCAGAAAGGACACGCACAGGAAAACGGAAATGAACAAAAAAAAATGAGGGAAAAGTACATTAATTATTGAAATGTCATTAAAGGAATAACGAAGCTGACAACGCGCAGATTCGCATGAATATTTAACAAGGAATACGAAACAAATAAAGAGAGAGAGAGAGAGAGCAACCCAAATGAAATTATGACTGGAGCAATACGATGCGTGACCGCACAAGTCAGGATATTGATATAGCCAGGACGAATGACGCATTATGAACTGGAGTCGAGTTGTTCTTGAGGTGCACAAATCACGCAAGTTTGCTCTGAAAAGATGATGGAAGACATTTGTTCAGTAGGTTGGGTTCCCATTCCCGATTAAGAGCATATTAATTGCAGGGTGGAAAATGGATAAGCCCAAAAATAGGAAGCACTCGGCCATTCATCATTTGCTCTGGCAGCGTTAAATGAGCACACACGCAGCCATCGGTTGAGCATTTAATTAGTTCGCCCTGCTCGCGCAGCTCATGTTGCCACAGATAATAGTCCTTAAAGGCATTAAAGTCATCATCTCAACTGGACAAATCAAACAACATGTTGCCAAAAGTGAATTATGGCAGTTTTTGGCAAATATTTAAGCGTTAATTTCGAAATTTGTAATAGCAAATGCCACACCCATCAAAATAGGCAACGGAATAGATAATTAAATGATGTAGTATTGTATACCCTATATATAACAAAATCTAGTGAGTATTATTTACATATAACATTTTAAAATGCAAACAAATTAATGTGCTGTGTAATAATAAAGTGTTTATCAAATTAATATATTTAAAATTATATGTGTATATTTTTTAATATGAATTATTATTTTTATTATATTTTAACATTCAAGAAATTTATATTTTTCGTCAAGATTAAAACTAAATTCCATTTATATTTCAGTTTTTTTATGTGTTACATGTTGCACGATTAAATTAAAGCACCCATCACAATAGTAGTCCCATGTAAATGAATAAAAAATCCCTACTCACCTGTTTTCTCGCTCGCACTCACTTGCAGACTCTCTTGTAATTGCCTAAAATTTTATTTCCAATACACACGCGTAGCGAATGAACGATCGACGGAGTTAAAGCACACATACTCACTAAGATTCTCTCCTTCACACTTACGCTAAGCAGGCAGACACACCAATGCAAAAACAGCTACGCATTGTTTTGCACTCTTACAATCCACAAATTAGCATCCACAAAGCTCACTCTTATTCTCTTTCTGTCTTTCTTGCAGAGACCATAGCAGAGCATACCCTTGCACATTTCAATGCCGTTAGGGTATATTGAGCGACGCAGATCAACCAAATTGAAGGTGTCCCATAAAAGAGATTCAAATTTGCCAAGGCAAACGTCAAACATGAGCCATAACTGTCGGCCGGCCAACCCGCGGCGCATCATCACAGGATTTTTGCAAATTTTCGCACCGCGCTCGCCGACGACGGGCGGCAAAAACTATAAAATAAACAAACTTCCGTTATGCGTTATGTGACAGTCGCCTTCGGCTCGCTGATGAGCTGTTGATTTTTGATGTGTTTGACATACGCTCGGTCGCATTGATTGCACCATAAATAATGAATTTATGCTGACAGCAAGTCATCAGCTCAGTTCAAATGGTGGTTGAGATCGGACCCAGAACACTAACACACACACACACAAACACGCATCCTTTTTGCGCCAACTAATAAAATATGTTTTTATTGCAACCAAAAGCCATGCACACACACACACGCTCTCTCTTCCTTACACTCACACATGCATACACACGTCGCACGAATAAAAATTAATGAGCCACGGAGGCGCGCGTCCCTTTCCTGCAATAGCAATGATTATGTTGATCCTGTTGCGAAATACTAAATGCCAAAAACGATGCTTGCTAAATTTCACTTTTGTTCGCGTATAGAAAAAAAAGCAAAAACATTTTTAATAATATGCATGAATATGTCAACTAATAAAATGTTATATGCATGCAGGCATAGCATAAGCTGAACTTCAGGTAGCGCACAGTTTTGCGGTTTGACATTGGCAGTTTTATGACGTCAGCTACTTAAGGGTCTCCTTTAGGCTAGAGCAGCCGCAAAGAATTGCAGTTTATGTGGATGCTAATTGCGAACTATTGTCTAAGCAATGCCTTCAAGACGTTGGGAAAGTGTAAATTAACGTAACTTTAACTTTCAATTGAATATTTGTGCAACAATCAGCAGACAATTTGACTGCGTCGCAATAAAATGCCGCTATTAGGATACAACCGTACCCGCATACACATTTATCTTTGCTCACTCACACACACACACTTAAACGTCCACAGGCGTAAACCGTTACAATTTTTTCATTCGATTGCTTTACTATTGCGATTTATGCACTTTACGTTTAGGAAAACATAGATTTTATACATTTTTATATTTAATACATATTTATTTATTTATATTCATAAATTTTCACTTGTAAAAATAAAGCTGAGCACTTGCAAACGTCAGACCGCCGTTGCTGTCAGCTTGCGAAAAACTGTTATGAGATGTGTGCGTGTGAGTGTGTGTCCCAGGGCTGCTTAATACGTCATTCACACAAAACCAATTAAATACTAAAAAATTACCAGGGCTGTCAATAAGAAATATGTATTAACAAATTTAGATGCGATTGCAAATGTCAGATTTAATTTTGCAGCAGGAAAATAGCTTAATTGCCAAACACATAAGAATTTGCAGCTCACTTCGCACTGTTAAATGGCAGTGTTAACGTAACAGATCGATTTGCATAATCATTAGCTGCGCTGTTAAAAGACTCTCTGCACTAAGTTAAAGAGTTATTAAATGTGAGTCTTCTAACAGTGAGCACTAAATGGTTGGTTAGTGCTCACTGTTAAAAAAATCACTCAATTCTTATTAGCTGCGCTGTTAAAAGATTCTCTGCACTAATCTAAAGAGTTATTAACAGTGAGTCTTCTAACATTGAGCACTCAATTGTTCTCTGAGCACTAAGCCAACACTGTTAAAAGACTATCACTCAATCATGGTAAGCCGATATGCTGCTAAACAGTGCTGTTAAATGGATGAGTTCTGTTATGTCATTCACACAACAATAATTAAACTGAATTTCTAGCACTATCTGTCGCAAACGTCAAGCTATTAAGATTTTTGATCAATTGGAATATTTCTTATCAACTTATGTGTAAGCAAACACTCGAGCAAGTTTGTTGTCTCGCAGCTGCTGTCTACTTAATACAAGCATTCGCAACCCCAACAAGTTTTATTAACGTTGTGAGATTTTTTTTTATAGATTTATATCCACAATTCGACTTATAGTATTCTTTTTTATTGAAATAGGAAACTTTGTGCATATTGCATGCATCAAATGGCATAACAACAACAACAAGGATAACAAACTTCTTCACTTGCAACATTTTTTATGACAAAGAATGAAATGAGATGAAATTATTGACGGGCGAAAAAAAAATAACGGAAATCGCTGGCAATAGTCAAAGGAAATAAAAGCGAAATTACTTTTGATAAAGCAACAACAAGAAGAAGCAAATACAAGAATGGAAGAAGATGAGCAAGGACTTACACTAAAACTACACAAACACACACACACACGCACACACACGCTCACACACGCTCACACTCGTAAAAAGGCAGCAGGAAGTTAAATAGAAGAGGGCGTTGATTTGTCACAACTAGAGAATTATGAGAGCCACGATGCGTGGACTCTGCCAGCTGCCTGCAACAACAGCAACAACAACAACAATGGCAACAACAAGAGCAGCAACAACAAACACTTCAATTACCGGAAAACGTGTCTGATAATACCTCCCGAGATTTCAGCCCAGCAGCCAGCGAGAAGAAAAAAAAACGTAAATAAAAAGTAATTTTATGATTTGGATTTTTACGGCATTTTTTCCTGTTTTTTTCCAGCTTCTGTATATAGTTTATACCCTGTAAATAATGAAAGCTTGGATATGTTGACTTGTCTGGAACAGGAAATATAAACTGGAAATGGGGTAAGTTTTTGTTTTTATTTATTAATTTAAATATTTAAATTTGTTTTATTGTTTTTATTTTATTTATTTTTTTAAATTATCATTATCATTAAATTTAAATTTTCTTATTAAATTAGATATTCTTTTTATTATTATTATTTTTTTATTATTTTATTTTTATTATTATTAAATTTATATTTTTTATATATTAAATTATATATGTTTTCATTTGTTCATTATTTTATTATTATTATTATACTCCCAACTCATTTTTTTCAGCTATTTTGTAAATCTTATTTTATTTATTTTTTTTTTAATTTATATTTTCTTATATATAAAATAATAAAATACCCTTTTTTAATATGTTCATTATTTTATTATTATTTTTTGATTCTTAACTAATTTTTTCAGCTATTCTGTAAATCATATAATTAATTTAACATTATTTCTTATGTTAAAATTGTTTTTTTAATTCCATTGACTATTAGCGGTAATACCCTGTAATATTTCCAGTACCTTACACAATGTCCTCTGGGCATTAATTTAATATTTTTGCAGAGTATCGCTTCGTCGCTCTTTTCCCTTACTACTGCACATTCTTTTTGTATTATTTCCAGAATTTATTATTATTAACGACTAGTTTATGGCTAACAGTTTGGCCTGCATTAATATTAATAACCAGTTCCCCAAACATTGTTGTTGGCGCCAACGAAATCGTCACAGAGAGCTGAAGGAAAAGGCAAAGGCAAAAGTGTTGACATGTTGCCGTCAGGATCTACATGCCAAAGTCCTTTGCCTACCTACAGAGGTGTGTGTGTGTGTGTGTATGCGAATAGTTTTAATGGGTTATTACCTACCGTTGCCTTCCGTTTCGTCCTGGCTAAGGAAATGCCATAAATGTCCTTTGATCGTAAAAGGCGAAATGCAATTTCTGCACCTCCAGCCGCGCCCTCCGCCCCACGTCCCACGAGCTGCTGCACTTAAATTTATATTTTTTATGCGCTACCAAACCCAGGCAGCTCGCATAGAGACTCTACGGGAATATGGAACTAAAAAACTGTCCTTGTCCTTGTTGTGACTGCCGCGTCGAGGGCTGCGTGTGAAATTATGATAAATGTGCATAAAATCGCATCGCAGGATAACAACCGCATGGCATATCCTGCTCTATCTCTCTCACTCTCTCTGTCTCAGTCTTGCGGCTGCATTTCGTCATTGTTTTGCGGTCGTAAAAAAGTGTGTCCTGCATTGGAATGAAAATTGCAAGGCGGCACGCACAGGACAATGCCAGGACACGGACGACACTGCCAAATGGCGTTTTTGATTGCATTTTCTTTTAATTAAATTAGCTTCTCTCTTTTTTATGCGCTGCTCTGCTTTCTGTACCTCAAATTGTGAAACATGCCACTTAGAGGGAGTGTCCTGGCAATTTCTCAACACTGCAAAAAGAAAATGCCATAAATTAGGTAATTTTACAATTTACAATTATCTGATTTGTGGAAGCGAAAAAAAGAAGAAAAACAAAGAGGAAGCTAAAGCTGGACTAGCCTGAGCTATAAGAACAGCTGCTCTTCTAGCAGAAAAATAATATTTTTTTTATTATTTATAAAAAAAAATATAAATACAAAAAAAAAAACAAGTATGAAAGCTCAAGTCGAGTCCGCTCGACTAGCAAATCCCCTGAACAAATTATTGAAGCAGCAGAGAGCGGCACCTGAAGCTCGACTGTAACGAGAGAGACAGTACTTGAGTAAAAGTAAAAGCAAGGAGAGAAGCAGTGCAGCTGTCTACATGTATGCAGCAGTTCTCATTTGGTATTTGTATTTAGGTAAAACAAAGCTAGAGTGCTCACAGCAGCAGAGAGCGTTCCAATTGCTCACTTGAATGTCAACTGCAAAGAGTTCTACCTGCCGTCGGGCTTCACATTTGAGAGACTGTGCACTGCAGTGCTTGAGTAAAAGCTAAAGCAAGGAGAGAAAAAGAGCAAAAGATCATTAGAGTTGTCTATGTGTAGACAGCAGCTCTCTTTTGGTATGTGTATGTGTAAAACGAAGCTAGAATGCTAGCAGCAGCAGAGAGCGTTCCCATTGCTCACTTGAAGCTCGACTGCAATGAACGCTACCTGCTGTCGGTCTCAAAATTTGAGAGAGACAGTGCTTGAGTAATAGTGGGCATATATAAAGCGCAGCAGACTTATAGTTGTAGTAGTAGAAGTAATGGTTATAGTAGTAGGACTTATAGTAATAGTAGTAGGACTTATAGTGATAGTAGTAGGACTTATTGTTATAGTAGTAAGACTTATAGTGATAGTAGTAGGACTTATTGTTATAGTAGTAAGACTTATAGTTGTAGTATATTATAAGGCCGTAGTTCGAAAAGCTTTAACAAATCGAGTCCGCTCGACTAGGAAATCCCCTGAAGGAATGCTGGAAGCAGCAGAGACTGTAACGAGCTCTACCTAGCGTCTGGCTCAACATTTGAGAGAGACAGTGCTTGAGTAAAGGTGGCTTTACGTATATAAAGGGCAGCAGCTGCAGCATTTCTTCAGTCGTCCACGCCTGAATGGGGTCAGCGCAATAAAGTGAAGCAGAGCGTGTGATCGATCAGCTAAGCATTAAAGACGTAGAGGAACTACGTAGACGTAGAAAAAAATAAGTCGAGCAAATACTTAGAAGAACGAGGAAATACTTAACGGAAGTACATAGCGGGAATACTTGGAAGAAATACTTCGAAATACGAAGAAGGAATATTTAGAAGAAATGGACAGACAAATAGTGCTAAATCATCAAGAATATATGTATATACTTTGTGGGGTCTGCTACGCCACTTTTGCCTGTTACAGACATTTCAACAAAACCATTATACCCTGATTACCCATTTTCAATGGGTACAAAAATTAAATATATATATATATATATAAAAAATATATATAAAAATATTAATATAAAAATATTATATAATAATATACAAAAAAAAAATATATACATTATATACAATTTTTTTTTTTAAATAAATAAACACTATATATAATTAAAAAAAAATAAATATACACTGAGAAGTTTGGAGGATATAAAAAAGATGCGAGTTTACATTAAAATGGATTTACAAGAATTTCTAATTCAAATTTTAACTCACTTTTCGAGATCTTTGGACGTACGGACAGACAGCTAGATCAACTCAGTTCGCCATGCCCACACTTCTAGAGAATCGAAGATCTCTATGCACTTAGAAAATTAAGCAAATTGTTACAGGGTATTAGAAATTTAAAGCAATTGATTCTATTGGCAATCGCAGCTGAGCGTCTTAACTCTGTTATAAAGCCAATAACTGAAATGATTAGAGGCCACGTAAATTAATCAAGTCCTAGGACTCCAAATAAACACTTGAGACTCAGCTCAGCTGCCCAACTGCCTAACTATCTGGCTGACTGCCCAACTACCTGCCTGCTTACACGTATTTTCCATTTCCGTTCAAAGGACAAATAGGCCAAGACGCAGTTCTCGACCAAGGTCCAAGGTCCGAGTTGTTGGACATTTGCGGAAATTGCAAAATTTCTGCACCGTAATAAGATGAAATTAAGTTTGCACACAAAGCAAATAAGCAAAGCCCTCCTCTCGAAACTGGACAAATATCGAAAGTCTTGTACAGCTACACACGCACACACACACACATCTACACACACACACACGCACATTCGCTCGGGCGGCAAATGAACCACTAATTGCGTGCCGAAATGCAATTTAGTGAACTTTGCCACGTTCAAACGCCCAAAAGTAAACACAAACAGACGTTCAAGTGTGTGTGTGTGTGTGTGTGCCGATGACCAAAAGCTTGCCTGCCACAATTAAATTGAAAATTAAGCAAAAGTCTTGAGCAGCGGCAAACAAAGCTCGAATTTACATTGATAATATCGCCCCCGACACAGGCTTTAAGCAAGGATTTTAATCCTTTCAGCTCTTTTCAGGTTGTTTTTTTTTTAATATACCCTGTAATGCATTGCAAATGGGTAGATTGAGAGACTGAGTCGATGAAGCCTTGTACTCTAAATGTCTGTATCTCTTTCTGCACTTTCTTATGAATGTATTCATTTTATGAACTACCAAACTTAAAAGATTTTAAATTCTACTAATCGAGTTTTGCCTAGCTAATCTATTCACCAGTAAACTTATTCTATTTTCTAGTTGTCGAAGTGTAGTTTCATTTTCTCTATGTTTACTTCCTATATTCCACTAATAGTTTATAAAAAACTAAAGCTAGACTTGAACATTTAATAAAACATATATTTTTGTATACATCACCTATTTTCCGATAACTCACTCCATTTCCCAGATATCGATACTGGGATAATACTTTATAAATAATTGAAGATAGACTTGAACATTTAATAAAACATATATTTTTGTATATAGATTATCTATTTAACGATAACTCACTTCATTTCCCAGTCAATCTGTATTTTCTTTTTATCTGTATGTATGCCGATCCTATTTTATAAATAACTAAAGTGAAAGACTGGAACTTTTAATAATATATTATTCTATACAATATCTATTTTGCTATAGCTTAATCCATTTCCCAGTTATCGATCTTTATTTTCCTTTTGTCTATGTTTTTTTTTTTTTTTCCTGTATGCCAGTCCTACTTCATAAGCAACTAAACTGAAAGACTTGCAATTTTAATAATATATTTCTGTATACATTATCAATTTTGCGATAGCTCAATCCATTTCCCAGTTATCGATCTGTGTTTTTCATTTGCCTGTCTGTCTTTCCTCTATGTCTTATATACTTTAGAAACAAATAAATTTATAGACTTGAAATTTTATTTATATATTCCTCTATGCTTTACCTATTAACCGATAACTGTCTCAATTTGCAAGTTATTGAGCTGCATTTTCCCTCTGTTTAATTATCTCTATATAAACTATAAAACTAGAGACCTGAAACTTAATTAACATATTTTGTATTCTCTAAAAACTCTGGTCTATACTAGCTGGTAGAAACGTATAGCTTTTCATTTCATTTCTTTTCTTAGTTCTCGATATGCTTGGATCCCTTGAGTTAGTCATTCCAGGGTATCTCCCAGTCGAGCACTACCGCCTGTGCTTTTGTTGTTGTTGCTTAGTGTTGACATTGATAAATTACTTGGCATTTGTTTAAAGCGTGATTTATCGCACCCCGTGTCCTTGCGCTTGGCGTCCTGTTGGATGCGTCGCATTGACACGTGTCCAGCCTTTTTGTCTGATTTTTAATTAAATGCAAACAGAAATGACCATTTGATAAGCCTTACGCCGTTAGCTGGTGCCTCGGGAGCCCTCTGAGAGTGCTCAAACCCATATTGGGCGCACAGTTTTTCCACACTCATATTTAAAACGCATCCAACTGCATGTGGCATTAATTTTTATAGACTTGACTGCATTCATGAAAATTCATTGGCTTTGCCCTTCGGTGCATCCGGCTCCAATTGCAGCGCCATTGCCATCTCCACTGCGGTCCTTCATAGGCCGTTGCACTCCTGCGGCCCAGCAATTTTCAACTTAATGATGTTGCCAAATGCATTGGCAAATATGTTGCACATGTTTCGCATGCTTCTCACGCAAAGTCTCTCAGTCGGATATCAAATTGGCAATACACTGCACTCGAAATGCTCTTCCCGAAGCAATTCGATGTGGGAACTTTAATAAACAGAGTCTTAAGAGGTCAAGGAATTACTGTAGGATATGTTTTACTATCGTATATGCATTTAGAAGTTTAGCTGGCTGTAATGATTGATGATGCTTGAAGCGATTGATGGTGATTGACTGCTTGTTGATTCTTGTATAACTAATATTGACTGAGTAACTGTCCATGGCTGATGATTGATTGACTGATGATGATTGATTAAATGATAGACTGATGATGATTATTGATTGACTGATCATAATTAATTGGCTGCTGATGATTGACTGACTGATGACAATTGATTGACTGACAATGATTGATTTACTCATGCTGATTGATTGACTGGAGATGAATGACTTACTGATAACGATTGATTGGTTGTTCATGATTCACTTATTTTTGATTGATTGATAATGATTGATTGGCTAATGATAATTGACTGACTGAAGTTTGACTGACTGTTGATGTTTGAGTGACTAATAATGATGATTATAATTCAGTGACCGATGTTGATTGACTGATTAAAGTTTGATTGACTGTGGAATGACTCATAATGATTGACTAATAATTGGTAATTGAGTAAATGATCATCAACAACGAAATCATTATATTTTGATCAATCACCAGTCTTCAATCAGTCAACCATAGTAGACTTAGCTATATCTTCATCGATCTCCTTCATACTTATCAAATCCATAATAGATAATTATATCGATATGCCCTAAGCTAGAGTATTTATACTATTGACCGGTTGTTGCGGTCAACTCTCGCAGGACCCACGATAGCGATTCCCTCTGCCCAGTCGGCATTTCCCCCCATTTGCAATATGTTTATGTGTAATTTTCAAATAAAGGTTTAAATGTTTTTGGCAAACAATTGCAGCGACGCAACACCGTTGCCACACCCGCAACCCGCCACCCGCTGCCGCCCGCGCATCCAGAGTGCCTGTCTCAGTTCCGTTTCGCATTTTGAAGCGCTTCACTTATTTTGTTTATGGCTTTTTGCATATTTGCAAATGTGTTACATTGCGGTTATTTGTGCGTTCGATTTTGGTCATTGATATTGGCGGTGACCGGGCCCGGCTTTTGGTCTGGCTTTTATTTGGTTTTCTGTATTTTGTATTTGTTGCTGCCTCGCTGTTGTAGCTGTCGAAGCACTGTTGAGTGCTTGTAATCAACATGGTTGCGGTTGGGTCATTGCTTTTTCCATGATTATAATACTCTAACAGAAAGGTGAACTAATGTTCTCTGACAAAAATGAAACAATTGCAATGGAATAAATGTGATCCACAAATGTACAAAGAGCCAAGCTAATATTTCCATCTCCTTCTTTCTTACTGGCTGCCTGCCCAGAGACCATAAGCGTATTTATTGTGGATCGTCATTTGCATTGCAACTACAGCCTAGTGGATCGTAACTCATTCGCAAATTCCACAGATGTTCTCTATATGATCCCGTAATCGAAATGAGCTCTGTATGAGTGTGTCTCAGCTTCGAGCTTATTGGTCTGCATTGCAAGGTGAGACCGTAGAGCTTTATATTTTCAGTCAGTGTTAGTGTCTGTGTGAGAGCATTTTCGGTTTGCAGTGAGTGTGAGTGAGGCAGACAATCGAGCTTGCAAAGCACTACTACTACTACTACTACGCACTTTAAATGCAGCCCACAATCGAGGCAGAGCAATTGAGTGATTATTCGCTCTCTCGATGATCCCGTTGCCTAATGCTCACTCACTCTTAGAATTTGCACTCTGTATTGCATTGAGTGTGCTCTCTGCTAGTTGCGATAGTATTAGTAGCTGCTTAGAGTGGGTGTATGCTGCGTACATTTTAATGCACTCTCTTAGCAGGGCTATTGTTTTGGGAGAGTTGAGTGAGTGAGTGACTTAATGCTTGTGTTTGTCTTCTGAGTGACCTTCTCTTCATACTTTTCCAGAGTTGGTGTTCACTGTTCATTCTCCCTGCATACTTTTAATCGAAGAGTATTTAACATTCGCCGTGTCATGTTTAAATATATATTTATGTTTGATTTGCCAGACGAGAGAATAGGAATTTTGAACAACAAAAAAATCCCTGTCAGTTGACCACTAACGATGCCTAAAATCTAATTTAATTAGTATATTTGCCAACTTTATAACTTGTGCAGAAACTGGAAATGTTAACAATGAGAGAAAGGGAGAGAGAGATATATAGTAAATGGAAGTTAGTTAAGGTTTATTAAATAGCAGTTAAAGTATTGGCTATAGAAATGGTTGTTTTTTTGTTAATTATTTAAATGTATATAAACTAACAGAAGAAATAAATATAAATGCAATATTGTCTTAGTTATTTAATACATATTTTTAAAGGTTAGTAATTATAATAATTTAATATTGCATTTTATAAATCAAAGGTAGATTTCTTTAAGCAATTAAAGAAGTTAATCTAAGAAATGCTTATCTATATATGTATGTGTGTGTGTATGTATATTAGCTAGCTAAATGCCACAGTCAGGTATCTACATTAAGTAGATGACGTTGCCTCCTACCTTAACAAAAGCTCAACTAAATTACGTGCCAATCAAGCACTTGGCAAATGACAATGGGCACGACGAGGCGTCTGATAAGGACAAAGCCGGGCGGCGACACGTCAGACGGCAAACCAAAGGACAAACGTAGCACAAACTTATTTGTTTAACAAGACGTTGAGACAACAGCAAGAGGAGTAAGACAATCCTTACACACACACAGAGTGAGAGAGAGAGAGTGTGTGTGTGAGGGAGAGGCCAATATGCTGCTCGGCAGGCTTGACTGTTTGCTAATTAGCACATATATTCCATGCCCGGCAGGCAGGAAAAACAAGCTGGCGACAGTGTCAACATTTCACGTGCTGGCAACAAGGAGTTGCCAGCGTCTGTGGCGGATTAAATTGTTTAATTTTAAATATGCTCTGTCACTTCATTTGTAAGAACGAGCTGAAAAGAAGAAGCGCAAGAAGTTCGGGCCAAGAAAGTTTTGCAGTGGAGGGTGGAGAAAAATCATTAACACGCCGCAAGCCAAGCCAAACGAAAGGATAACAGATTTTTCTGCTAATTTGAGACGTAGTCCTTGGTGCGTGACGACCAGACAGCGAATTGGCAACAAATGGAATGGAAGCCATAGCAGACACTCCACTAACAGATAGATATCTCCGACTTGAGATCAACTTCTTGCCAGAGTTGGTGGAGTCCAACGTTGTCGTTTTGCTTGAGTGACGAAGCACAGAGATAAGCTCTTAGCCAGGCAGGATGAGGGGTTGGGGGAGGCTCTGCTGGTGTCTGCCAACTCGAAAAGTTTCTCAATAAATTGCGTTTCTCGGTTGCACGTTGACAGTTTAGCTTAACGCTTCATAATCAGAAAACAAATACGTTGCCATCTAATTGTGTGTCCTGTTCTTAAAGGACTTCGACTTTGACTTCAACTTGGACTTCGACTTCGTCTTGGCCACAGCTGGCAATTCCGTTCTGCCTGGGGCGATAACTTTTAAATATCCAGCTCGCCTTGCCTCGCCTTGCCTCGCCTTTTAACGCTTCGCCGATTGCTCACAAGACGAAATTAATTGTTGAGTAATTGAAATTTTATTTATATTAGTGTCCTTTTGCGCGGATTTCCTTTGGACGCGCCGCGGGCGACTTCACCCACTTCCTCCCTCACGACTTTCAGTTCAGCTAGTCAAGTGCGTGTAATACACGATTTTTTATTCTCTCTCTCTCTCTCTCTCTCTCTCTCTGTCTCTTGTTCGCTTTAGGCTTCACTGCACGGGGCAAATATCTTAATTTTTTATTCAAATTTGTGTTTGGGCCTAGGATGTTTGCCGGAAATCAGTTTCGCTTTGGAAAATCAATTATACGCACTGTTGATGATGTCATTTGGAATTTAAATAAATAAGACAATTTGGACTTGAAATCTTGAATCAATCGCAACTCGAAGTTTAGGAATTAAGAATTTAGGAATAAAGACATCAAATAGCTTTATAAATATCTAAAAATATTTCTTTATATCATCTGTGTTAAATCATCAAATTATGTACATATATATAATAAATATTATAAAAGAAAATATACTACATTAAAAAATATTGTTGGCTGAGTAGACTCTATTTAAAGCAAAGACTTCTACAGCGACTGCTGTCATTTTCTACCTTCCAATTATACAGATATATACACACATACATACATACACACATATATGTTTATCTCTCATGAACCCCATTTGGAATCTTTTTGTTAATGCATTTTAATTTAATTTTGCATGGACAACCGCACAGCAGAACGCAAATGGCCAATGCACAAATAAAAAGCCAGCTCAACAATGTTGCCCCCCAGTAAAAGAGAGAGAGAGGGAGAAAGAGAGTGTGTGTGTGCGTGTGTATTATGGGTGGAGTTGCAAGTAAAGTGGCACTAGAGTCAATAAGAATGCAATGTCGACGTCTGCCAGCCACATAACAAGCTGGACACGACAACTCACAATGGACACGGCTATCAGCAACACTCACACACACACACACCCGCACACACACATACGCACAACATAATTGCCGGACATTTGCAGCAAAATGAACAAACCAGTTGCCAGATAACCAGAGATCCAGTCCAGTCCAGCCCCATTCTCAGCCGTTTGTCATATGCAAATCAAATAAGAGTTTTGGGGCGGGTGGGCTGAAGCAAATGCTTGGCAACATTGTTGCGGCAACATGTAGCTGCCCTTTGTTTTTTAGTGCTGGTATTTTTTTGTTATTTTTCTTCGGTATTTTTAATGCTGCATCAAATTTGTAAGCTAGCTAGCTGCTGCCGCTGCGGTTCCTGCTGCTGCTACGGTTCCTGCTGCTGCTACGGTTCCTGCTGCTGCTACGGTTCCTGCTGCCGCTGCTGCGGTTCCTGCTGCTGCTACGACTCCTGCTGCCGCTGCTGCGGTTCCTGCTGCTGCTACGACTCCTGCTGATGCTGCTGCGACTCCTGCTGCTGCGGCTCCTGCTGCTGCTGCTCTTGCTGCTACTGCGACTCCTGCTACTGTTGCTGCGGCTCCTGCTGCTGCTGTGACTCCTGCTGCTACTGCTTTGATGGCCCGAATAAACTAACTGCCAGTGGGCACTTGAAGGGACTCGAGAACCATTTGCTTTTATTGGCTGACCACGGCTGACCACAGACAATTGCGTTTACTGCGGTCATCCAGCAACTATATGAAGGAGCAACAACAACAACAACAACAACAAGCAGTAAATGCCATTAGTTATGCTGGCGTGTGTTACATGTCGTATGCGTAATGTTTTTTAGCTGTTAGCCAATCTAGCTGAGTCTGGGCCATTTCATTTGAAAAGTTGTTATCAAAATAAGTGCAACAATTGTAGACGTGGCCAACAAAATTGCCGCCCCAGCAAAACTCATTAGAATAATGCAAGCACAAGGTGCTAAACTGAGACAGAGAGAGAAAAGGAGACAAAGAAAGAGATTCACTCAATTGTTGATTAAATTCATTCAAGTCATTTGCATAGACATATATATATATACTAGAGATATATGTACATCTATCTCTCTCTAAATTTGTCTGCTTCGCCTTTTATTATGAAACCGCATCGAAATGCCATTTGGCTCGCATTTTGGCCACAAGAATAATGAAGTTGCCCAAGTCTTAAGTCGCCTCCTGCCAGCGTCTGCTGCTGACAATGAGCATCTGAGACTTGCTAGGTGTTTGGCTTTGGTGGCTACAGTGAAGCCTCTGACTGCAGCAGGCGTCGCTGCACAGGATTAGGTAATGCACTTAGGTGTTCTCTCTGCCATTGTTCTTTTCGTGCGGGTTTTGTTTTGATAATTTAATTGAAATGGCATTGCAATGTTTATTATTTCGACTGTGATTTGTCAAGTTCAAGCGGGGGAAGCGAGGGCAGTTTGGCAAGTTTTGATCAGGGAAAGTGAGTAGAATTTAAATGTCTAAATGAAATTCGGAATTTAAATAACGTACTTGACATATTTATAGCAATTTACGTTTAGATTGCATTGATATAAATAGAATTGGGTGGGCCTTTCAGATAATCATTTAAATTCGCTTACTTAAAATATTTAAAATCTTCAATATTTTAACTATTTTAACTTTACAAATATACAAAAAATTTATGATTTGTTTTATAAATTTTTTCATTAACTTCTTTCGCTTTTTGAGGGATAAACCCTCATTATTTTCTCAATTATCCAGCAACTTTTGAAGCACACCCCTCTATCGCCACACAATCGTAACCGTAACGAGAACCCTTTTGTTTATAACGTGTATAAGCGTGTGTGTGTCTTCCCAAGAACTTGAGACGCACATGCCCATTTGATTGCATTAGGCCAACAATGGTTCGAATACTTGGCTAACACATGCGGCACACATCGAATGAAGTTGAGGCAAAAACTTTATGGCCAGATGAAGACAAGATGAGATGAGACAAGTCGAGACAAGTTGCGAGAGATATTTCGACAGTAGCTAACAGCTTTTTGCCAATTTTAATTGACTTTAGGCAACAGACCGCAGCGACTGTAGTGAAAAGTTAGTCTGGGGCGAGGAAATGCCTCGTTTGACTTTTATTGAATTAAAATAACAACTGTACTCGGTAGCCCCTTAGCACATCCCGCCTAATTGCCAGCTGTAAGTGAGCACGTGATTATCCAAGAAATGAAAAACTCTCTGTCAGCACCTCACTTCCGGCCACAAGTTTCGTACTAGTTTTTACCGTAGGTAAGTCAATTTTCTTTTCCTTTTTGGCATTTCTTTTTGTGCTCCGAATGGATTGTGAGGGTATATTAGTTTTCTTAAAATGTTCGTAGCGTAAAATATATTTTGTATATTTTTATTGCAAGAATCTAAAATTGTTGCTGTTAAAGTTATTTTAGATTTTGGATTTTAATTTTTCTTAAAATTTAAGTTCAGTTGCAAATATAGCGGGTATTCGAAAGAGTTTTTATTTTTCCTTAATTGACAAATATTCTACAGAGCATCCTAGATATATGCTGATAATTTCATCAAAATTCGATAAGTAACAAAAAAGTTATGGAAAAACGGCTTGGTTAATTTATTTTCTTGCCTTTTCTAAAATTCGTAATTGCAACTGAATTGTTTTGACAAGAGTGAGATGTTCTGCTTTCAGCAACTTTCTTTACAATACATTTAAAACCTCCATTCGTTGCAAGGTATCTCCTAGTCAGCCTCTCCTGACTATTGCTTTCTTACTTGCTTTCTTTACATTTTTACATGTGCGCATTTTTGATGAAGTTGTGTGAGCTTCCTTGTCAGCGCATCCATTTGCATATCGTTTACGCTTTAATGTGATTATGGCGTGTGCATATTGAATGCCTTATCCTCTGCCTCTACCTTTCTTTCTTTCTGAACTTTTAAAAGTAAGTAAGTTTTCTTTCTGGGCTCCACACAGTTGTGCGGTTAGCTTGCTTGCAAAAGCTAATTCTGTTTCGGTGTTTTTCTTTTTTGCCTTGCAAACATTAGCAATAATGAATATTTTAAATGCTAGTTAATGGCTTTTACTTTGGCATTTAACTAAAAACGATAACTTTTAGCCTCTGTAAAATTGCAACAGCAATTGACCCGAATAGCACCTTACGTAACTACCAACTTCTGACATCCTCTACTGCTGCTGCTGCTTCTTCTTCTTTTTATAGTGCTCACAATTTACAATAAAATGTATTTACGACTATGTTTTTGCAAGTGCTTGAAGTGTCCTGTGCCATGTTTAATGCACCTTTTATTGAACTGAAGAAAAAACGGGAGTTCAATAGACGCCAAACTACCCATGAATACTTAGCTATTGCCATACCATTGACCAATGTCCAAGCGCTGTGCATACCCTGCAAATGTTGGGTGTGGTTGATTGGGTATATGGGTTTATTGGACTGACTGACTATCTCTCTTTCTCTCCCTCTTTCTCTATAAGATGTAACTTCCTTTTCAAGACTCAGTTCTCCCTATTTACAATTGTTTCACTCATATCTCGAGTTTTAAAAGCACGAGGCAGTTGAAATTTTAACTATATAATATTAAAAGTCAGATTTAACTGGGAAATTAATCCTTTCTTTGATATATATTGTATTAAATGTACAATACAGCTGCTATCTTTGGCAACCTACGAAAACTTTAAGAGCTAGACACCTTCCACTTAATATCTGGCTTAATATAAATAAAATCCATAATAAATCCCTTCATGAATGTCTATATAAATGTCTAAAATTCTATAAGATAAAGCCTTGTATATAATATAAAGTATTCCGAACACCTCTATTCAAAGTATTTTCTCGTCTATCAGTACCAACTCCAAGTTTTTTTTTTTATATGTGCCAAGTAGCCCTTACCATTTCGGTTTTTATTGTCAGCTATTGACTGGCATTCTCTGCCGCAGGAGGACTAGTGTCCTGGTGACAGCGCTGACTATATGTCAGCAACATAATTCACAATTCGCTAGTTTTACGAGTCGCTTCCGTTCATTTCGGGCGATATAAAACGAGAAGCTGCTGCAGCTCCCACTGGGAATATATGCGAGAGAATATGGGAAACGTATTTTGGGCGCTGGCGACGACGCGCCCGCATCATCAAGTGACCATTGTCCAGTCAGTTCTTTTTTACGGCATCAAGGGTCATCCTTTTGTGCTTAATGGTCGAGGCAGTACACATACAGAGAGAATGAGATAGAGCGAGGGTGTGGGAGAGAGAGGGAGAGCCGGAGGGCGCTTGTCGCTATTCAGCGAGTATTAACCTTATGCGTTACGTCACTTTTTGGCCGTTCTTTTTTTTTTTCTCTCTCTCTGCTCAACTTCGACTCGGCCGTGCAAACATAAGTTATTTATGATCCATCATTGTGCAATATTTGGTAAATCTTACAGACTTTTTACGGCTACGGCTCGCAGTTGTTGTTTAACGTTTGGCGGAGGGGGGCTTTCATTTAACCTCACAAAGTACGGCTGTCAGCGCAGGCCGTGCCATATGTGTGACACTGGGAGATTTATTTCATTTATCTGTATACAAATAATGTTATAAGACCTTCCTCTATTTCTCTGGCAATGATTTGATTTGTCCAGTCGACTAAAATGCCAATGAATTTAAGTGAATTTCGCATCAATTTATTTCGTTCACTTGGAATAGTTTTAGCAAAGAAATGGGAGACGAAATGGAATGATATATGGCCAGAGAGGGTGGTTCATATAAAGTATATTTAGAACTGACTAGATTGATAACGTTCAGAGCTATAAAAAATGAAAATTATTGAGTGTGCATCGACTCAGCAGTTCTTAAGAGATCTATGAATATGTAAACTTTTAGAGAATAAATACCAAAATGATAATTTATAAATAATTTTTAAGCATTCGGGTCATATCTATTCCAAATCCTTTCCAAGTGAAACATACTGAAAAGAGAAATATTTTCTTCTAACTATTAACTTCTTTCTGTCTCAATACTTTCTATATAGATCTGCAAATATATCTATTATAGATAAATGTTTTCATGTTATACCAAACTAAAACATATCTACTCCCTTTTCATCAGCTTAACTACTTGTAAATGATAAATACCTTCAGCTGAAGCATTACATTAACGAATTTCGTCTGCTATATAGAGCCATATATCATTTTACGTGCCAGCGGTTAGGTAATTTCAGTAATGTGCTCCGTATTGAGTTGCTCGCTTGTCCATTGCACTAAAACGTCAACTGTCTGTCAATGGGTAGCTGGAAAATTAATGTTTGCTAGGGCATAAAATGCACACACAAAATACACATAAAAATGCAACGCAAAAATAACATAAAAAGGCCACCAAAAAAGTAAAAAAATAAAAGAGCAGGCAATAAATTGTTGGCGCCCCCTAAAACAAAAGTCAAAAAATCGGCAAATATCGAACTATTGCTCGACCAGCAACCCCGTTCGATTAACAACATAATTTCGAGTGTGTGTCATTAATGTGCGCATTATGCCAAAATAATGCAGAAATCATATAATTTATATGCGAGAAAGGGTTGTCCGGTTAGCCAAAGGGTCAATGCTAGGCAATGGGCCAAAAAAAGAGAAAAAAAAACGAGTTGGAGGAAGGAAAAAGTGACCAGGATATAAAAGTGGCCACAGCGAAGGGGTTTAAGAGGCGTGCTGCCCACAGTTTTGTGCCTTTTGTGCGCTCAATGTGAGCATGTGGTCAGAAGTGGAAGTAAAGTAGCCAGAAGTGTTGTCCGGAACAGGACAAAGGCCAAGGCTAGAAGCAGGAGAAGGAGCGTGTAGCTAGGCATGGGTTGTGGCTGAAGAAAGTTATTTTAGCTTAGTACATAATGACAAGCTAAATAGCAAATATGAAAAGAAATGCTATTAGACAGTAAATAAATAAATGAAATGATTTATAAATAGATAAATGTGCTGTGCATTTAAATATTTTATTAAATATTTTATTTTATTTCCCTTGAACATACTTATACTAAGTGATTTGATATATTTTAACTAAATATTAAAAATACTTAAAGTGCTATTTACTTAATAATAATTCTTATAATTTTACTCATACTACTATGTAAAAAATGCTAAAAAACTGTTTAGAAAAAGAAAAATTAATTTAATCAGTTTATAATACAATAAAAACTGAAAAATACTAAAAATACTAAAAAATACTAAAAAATACTAAAAAATACTAAAGATACTAGAACACCTTGAAATAATAATTATACTCAACTACAACTATAACTAAACTAAATTAAACTACAACTATAACTAAAAAATAAAAATCTGTATTGTTAAATGCGAGTATTACAAAAAATACTAAAAAATACTAAAAAATACTAAAAATGCTAATAATACTAAAACAGCTAAACATAATAATTATAATCAACTACTTTGCATAAAATGGTAAAAAGTGTTAAATGCGATCAGCATATAAATAAAAATAATAAATTTAAGCAGAATATACGTAATTCTAAAAATACTAAAAAAAATACTAAAAGTAATAAAAAAGCTAGACATAACAAATCTAGTCAACTAATTTAGTTCAATCTCTACAAATACTTGAACAGCTAAACATAATAATTGTAATGAACTAATTTGCATAAAATGCTAAAAACTGTTTAGGTAAATGCGAGTGTTAATTTAATCAGCATATACTACAAAAAAAAAAACTACAAAATACTAAAAATACTAAAAAAATACTAATATTACTAGAACAGCTACACATATTAATTATACTCAACTGCTTTGCATAAAATGCTAAAAACTGCGTAGTTAAATGCGAGTTTAATCAGCATATACTACAATAAATACTATAAATACTAAAAAAAATACTAAAAATACTACAAAATACTAAAAATACTAGACAAGCTAGAAAATAAAATACTCAATAATCTGATTCTCTAATTTCTATAAGACCTATGATAATAAATGAACTTGTGTTTGTTGATATTCATACAAGCAATTATTTGCAAATTTATCATAAAATAAAATATAAATATAAATGAAATAAATTAATATACATATATGAAATTCCCCCTAAGCCCTCACACCCGACTTCAAGCGCTAACGAAGCGCTCAACTGTCACAACAACAGTTCCTCATGTGAGCAGAAACCGCTCAACGAACTGCGACGCCGGGACATATGCAAAAAGCAGAGGACCTCAGCCAGCGGAAGGATACGCAAAATGGCATAAAAAAGAGAGCATATCTATAAATGTATCTGCAGAGCAACAGGAAACACGTGGAAACGTATGCAAAACACACGATCTTAACCCCTTGTTGCCGCATGCATTTCCTTTGCAGCTCATATGTGAGCGAGTGTGTGTGTGTGTGTGGCGACATGATTTTGATTTAGTGGCACTTTCAAGGCACAAACACTTCACTCCACAACCCACGCATGGCCTGCCTGTCGGCCTGCCTATAAATTCAATTTGCGTATTTCTTGATGCAGAAATGCGTCAACGGCAGCCCGGAAACTCGGATAAAAAAGTGAGCAAAGTGGCGTCTGGCAGAGCGACAACTTAATGCACTACCAATTATAACTCAATTTTCATAAATAAGACGACGCACAAAAAAAAAAACACACACACATAACACGCAGAAGCTGAGAGCCAGGGCTAAAAAGGGGTTTCGGCTTCGATACGCCTTGACAACTTTATGCTTTGATTTTGGCACAGGCAAAAAAAAAAAAAAGAAATTGAGGGAAATTTATGAAATATGAAACAACCGCATGTGTGTAAACAGTTGGCTGAGTGAGAGTGAAAGGCCATAAAGCAGGCACAGGGGAGGGAGTAGAGGCAGGAGAAGGAGCAGCAGTAGAGGCAGAGGTAGAGGCAGAAGCAGGAGTCGAGCCAGAGTCAGAGTCAGTGTCGGAGGCCTTTGCAACCCCTCAACCCCTCAACTCGTTAGGTCGTTTAGTGAACCCTTTTTTTTTTTGGGTAAAAACATAGATTTTTATCACCAAAAATCAATTGCATTATTGTGTTGTTGTTTTTTTCCGGGCCAGCTGAAAATCTATAAATATAGGATATGTAACAGCCGTGGATAAATCAATTTTGGCAAGCCTAATGAATTACCAAAACTGAAAATGTGTGACAGAGTAGAGTGTAGCAAAATGAGGGGGAAAGTTAATGCATTATTAACGAATATGAAATACACTAAGGGAGGAACTGAAAGTGAAAATAAGTTTTAAATATATTTATTGATTTTAATTAAATGAAATCTTTTTAGGGAAAATTTGAGAAAATATATTTAATATGAGAATAAAATAAAAATAAGAATAAATTATGAAAAAGGATAAAATAATAATGAAAATGAATATTAAGTAAAATAACAGTAAGAAAGCTCTAGTCGACAATGCTCGACTAGGAAATCCCCTGAACAAATTATTGTAACGAGCGAGACAGTACTTGAGTAAACGTAAAAGCAAACAGAGAAATACTGCAGAAGATCATTAAAGTTGTCTACATGTATGCAGCAGTTCTCATTTGGTATTTGTATTTAGGTAAAACGAAGCTAGAATGCTCACAGCAGCAGAGAGCGTTCCCATTGCTCACTTGAAGCTCGACAGCAATGAGCTCTATCTGCCGTAGGGCTCAGCATTTCAGAGAGACAGTGCTTGAGTAAAAGTGGCCCTATATATAAAGGGCAGCAGCTGCAGCACTTCTTCAGTCGTCCAGGCCTGCTGGGGGTCAGCGCAATACAGTGAAGTCGAGCGTGTGAACGTAGAGGAACTACGTAGACGAATTACGTAATGGATTTACGTAAAGGAAATACGTAATGGCACTACGTAATAAGATTACGTAAGGGAAATAATAAGAGGAAATACTTAGAAGAAAGAGCAAATACTTAATGACATTAATAAATACAAAATCAAATTTAAAGAAAACCCAAACAAAATAAATTATAAATTACATTTATATATAGCATTATCTGAGCATCCTCTAAGTCCCATTAAATTCTATCTATATCTCAAAAATATTTTTCGATAAGTAGATATCAGTGAATGCGCTTTAAAGCACCCCTCTCTCTCTTATTGGATATATCTAATGAGAATTTGCTGCTGTCTGATTAGTGCTTATTGTTGGCCAAACAAAAAACGGGGGCGCGCAGCATGAAAAAGAAGACGCAAGTTGTCATTTGGTCTAAAATGCAACATAAATCATGGGGCAAGTTGAAAATGCCGTGACAGCATAGGTCCTCGCCAGGATGCGCCTGGTGTTTACAGACTGCTGCTGCTGCTACCTACCTAGCTACCCCCACTGCTACTCCAACCCCGGTAGCTAACACACACACACATGAATCACTTTATGGCGCAGCGAGTGCAACAAACTGTGATTAATAGCGGCCGCAGACCAAGAGACCCAGAGCTAGACTCGGAACTCAGTCCGTAACAGCAAAAGCTTTGCTAGCTGACAAATTTTCATGAATTTTTTATTAAACATTGAAATCAATTCCATTTTTTATCATTTGTTGTGGGTGCCCCCCGCCTCCCACCATTTCAACAGCTTCCTGCTGCATGTGTGTGTCGCAAAAATTTTAAATTTTCGGCTATGGATTTTGCAGTTTTTTTTTTTTTTTTTTTGTTGTTTTCCTCCATTTCTGGTTCTGCTTGGCTTTTAGCGCTGCAGCCGCACGTTTGACTTAACTTGTTGATTTATGGGTTTGCAGCTGTCAGCGGTATCGCCTGTGTGCCTGTGTGGCTCATGCTTCGTCCTTTTTGGCGCTCCAGCTCGTGCAGCATGTGCCTTGTAGCATTGTGTAAAACGCTTGTTAACATTTACCCCCCCACCACACGGGCGAAAATGTTGTGGCAAAAGCATTTGACAGTTTTCAGCGTAAGCAAAGCACAAATATCTACACGCTGTGATTTTTCAACAAAGCGAAGAAAGAGAGGGAGAATAGACTGAGAAAGAGAGAGAGAGCGGAATTTAAATTAGTTGAATCGGTAAGTGCGTAGCAGGAAATGCTTTTTGGCATAGTTTCCCAGCATACGAGCCATAAATCACTTGACATTTCTGGCTGTGCTCAAAGAAGTGGATGATGAATTGAAGTTGTCATAGCCATAGTTACAACCAAATGAGCTTGGTGAATAATAAAAGCTTCAGGCAAATGAGCAAAGGAGTGAGTCCAAAACGTGGTTAGAATTGGCGTCTAGCTTATGAGATTGTTTAATATGTGAGTTTGTTGTATTCGCCCACTAAAAGATTTTTATTTATATAAATATATATATATATATATATACAATACTTTTGCATGTAGAAAATAATTTTATATTTAATATATTATTTTTTAAAAATATATATATATTTATATATATTTTATAGAAATGTAATTTCATTAAAGTGTTCAGATTCAGATTGAACTTTTATTTAGTTAGTAAAAAAATACTTCAAGTAAAATATATAAATTGACAAAAATAATGTCCAGAATTAAAACAAATATTATTTTGCGCTTATTTAGCTAGAATAATACTTTTTTTTTAAATAAATAAAACGTTGCTGAATTAATAATAATAATAATATCCCTACATAAATTCATCACGAAATTTAATAAAAAGATTATTTAGCACCAGCCAAAAATATATATAAAATATTTTAAATTTTCATAAAATTACTATACAGATATCCAAACTCAGTGCCTAGGGGTTTTCGCCTTTAAAAAAGGGTTAACTGCGCATTCACCCTTAACAAATTTTCAATATTTACAATTACTTAGCATTTTAAGTCGCCGCGTCACATCAAAATGACAATTATTTGTCAAGTCATAATCAAATTGAGCCCAAAGAGCGATGCGTGGCACAGTTGTACCTAATCCTGTGGCTTTGCATGTGCAGCATGTGACACCAGCGACAGCAAACCAAAAAAATCTTATATAAAAGGATTGCGTTCGTCAAAGTGACGAGAGACAGAGTTGAGGCAGAGTCATGCATTGGGGGGATGTCCTGCTGCCTGCTGCCTGCAGGCGTGCGTCAGCCATAAATGTTTATGATTATAGGCAGGCGGCGGAAGATTTACTTAGCACATGTGCTGCATTTTTGCATATGATATCAAGCTAGAGATGACAAAAGGGAATGCCCATAATGAGAGATGCTAAGCAGGATAAAGGGAGCTGTGGAAGTCACAATATTGAAGAGGCTAGGCTAATAGTTGGAATAACTTGAATTAGAGAGATAGGGGAAAGATAAAGAGATAAAGGGAAGTGCAAGATATTGTATAAAATATATATGTATTTGTGTTAACAGATATAGATCTTAACTATCGTTTGAGTTACTCAATGCCTAAAATTGCCTTATTATCAAAAAAACAAATCTGAATACAACTCGAAGTTGTAGCTTCCACAACTTAAACATTCTAATCTGTTATGAGTCACATGTCTCAACTATCGGTTACTCACGCTGTCATCTCTAGTTAGCACAACCCCCAAACTCTCAAACGCTTTTCACTGGCACTGGCACTGGCAAACGCATAAAAACTTATGTTTATTTGACTTGGCTTTTTCCTGTTCGCGTTAATTGTAAATTTCGCGAATTGCGCCTCCACTCGCAGGCCTATTTTTTGTGTTGGGGAGCATTCGAGCAACATATTTGACAATTTTGTACTTTATTTTAATCTTTTCTACGCGTACGATAAAATTTTACGATATTTGCCAAAGCCCAACCAACAGGGTGGCTGTGGCTTTTCCAAATGCGCGCATATGCCAGCTTTGAAATTATTTTTAATTGGCGAGCCTCTCACTCGCCCAGTGAGGATGCCGCCGCCAGTTAGTACAGTCAGCGTATCCCCAAAAAAAAGCTTTCAAATCAAAGCTATTTCGCTTTGATTTGTGCGAATTGCAGTCAAAAAAAAAAAAAGTAAATACGTTTCGGCTCAAATTTGGCTTGTGAGATTTATGTAGTTGAAAGATTTATTCGCAGAGAATTTATTGTAAGCCTGCGCTGCCACCGAAACTGACCTGACCCTGGACTTCATAGACTTGTTTACCGTTAAGTGCTTTAAAAGCGCATAAATCACGCGGTTTTCGCATTCGCATTCGCAACCACGTTGACAAGCTTGCCTAACAAACAGTGCGCACTTCGAGCCACCCAAATCCTGTATTTTGTACTTTTTTTTTGTGTTTTTCGTTGGGTGCTCAGCATGCTTTTAGGCGCGCCAAATTACGCGTAAATGGCAGCTCCAACTGTGACTCGTACTTTGTTACTCAGGCCAAAATCCTCGTTCTGGCCATTTGGACATGTTTCGCGCATGGCCCGCAGCAATACGCGGCTTCCACATGCCTCGCACGTTGATGGCATTTTAATTAGTTTTCCACGAACTTGTAGCAGCCATTTGATTGAATTGTTGCTGGACACGTTGCAGATGGGGCGCATGAACAGATTAGTAAGTGTCGCAGGCTTTAAATATCAGACCCCAAAGTGCAATTGATTGAAAATATCTAATGGTAGATACAGATACAGATACAGATACAGATACAGATACAGATACAGATACAGATACAGATACAGATACAGATACAGATACAGATACAGATACAGATACAGATACAGATACAGATACAGATACAGATACAGATACAGATACAGATACAGATACAGATACAGATACAGATACAGATACAGATACAGATACAGATACAGATACAGATACAGATACAGATACAGATACAGATACAGATACAGATACAGATACAGATACAGATACAGATACAGATACAGATACAGATACAGATACAGATACAGATACAGATACAGATACAGATACAGATACAGATACAGATACAGATACAGATACAGATACAGATACAGATACAGATACAGATACAGATACAGATACAGATACAGATACAGATACAGATACAGATACAGATACAGATACAGATACAGATACAGATACAGATACAGATACAGATACAGATACAGATACAGATACAGATACAGATACAGATACAGATACAGATACAGATACAGATACAGATACAGATACAGATACAGATACAGATACAGATACAGATACAGATACAGATACAGATACAGATACAGATACAGATACAGATACAGATACAGATACAGATACATTTACTAAGAAAAAAAATACTGAACTTTCCTTATTTTTATCTACATATTGAATTATATCTTATATATATTATACACATACATATTTATATGTATTTTATCTATAAGTTCCAGTCAAATATTCCCAGACTCTGACAATTAAATATAAAAATTCCAGTTGCAATTATATTTATTATTTTTCAGCTCATAAAATATGAAAAAAGTACCCTTATAAACATTTTCCTGTCTTCCAAGTATTTTCTGCATTAAAATTGTAAACTTTTTCCCCTCAGTTGTCGAAATACCTCATAAAATATTTAAAAATCACCTCATACCCGTACCATAAAAAATTATTTTTATTTTATTTCTTTTTTTTTTTTCAAATATTTTTCACCGTTTAATCTGGGCGCATCAGTCAGGCATCAAATTATGTTTTCACAATTTTACGACATTTGTTTCAAATTAAGCAAAAGCCCAAGACGCTGGCTTCTCCCTCTTAAGAGCTTAGCTCTATGGATTTCACCATTGTTTTGTTCTTGGGCAGGACCTTTGCATATTTGAATAGCTCAGTGGAGAGTTTTCCTTGTAATTATCTGGTCGAGCGACGTCTTTGGCGCAATTTCCAATTAAAATTAATGAAATATTTTACGCAAGCCGTGCTGGGTCAGCCATAAAACCATTTGAAAATCTTGTCAACGCCGTCTCATAAACATAAATGCCCAGTTTTTCGTTAGCCAGGGGGAGGTCGGTGTAATTATTAGCACCCGAGCAAGTGCGGCCGGCTAAATCCCTGGGCAGGCGTCAAGGAGCGCACTTTGAAGTGTTGAGGTTTGCTCCCAGGAGACTTTTACGCTTCTTGTTCTTATATTGTTTTTCGCTCTTCTTTTTTTTTTTACTGTTGTTAATAATTGAAAATAGCTGAAAACTTTTGTCCGTCGCGGCGCTAGCTTTATAAATGACCAAAGCACATACGCTGAAATTAATGGCCTTACCCACGACTGTCAACCACTCGGTCCGTCAGTCCGTCCGTCACACTGATGGACACATGTACAGTCCAGCTAAAAAACAAGAAATGTTTGCAAAAAGCATTTTTGCTTAATGTTGATTAAAATACCAGCGCGCTGGCGAGAAAAAATTTGCGCCAACTTGCAGCCATTTGGCTTCTATTTTGCTTCATTTTTTTTCCCTTTAGCCGGGGAACTCCATATTGACAAGCCAAGTTGGCCAAAAACAGCAGGCAACTGCCAACTGCCAGCAGGCAACAGGCAGCTGTCTGCTCAGGCGTCGAACAATGGCAAAGGCTAGGATGGATGAATGGAGCGACAATTCTTGACTGGACAGCGCTTGAATCTCTCTCTCTCTCTCTCACTCTGGCCTTACTTTTTTACATCTATTTGGTTTTTTTTGTACTGCATTTTTTTTTTTGTCGGCATTGCGTAGACAAATGAATGAAAATGTCAAACCGAACTGCGGGCATTTTGGTTAGACAATTGGTCTGTGCACAGTGGTCACAGAAGAAATTCTCATTTGTTAATTATTTGGGGTTTTTTTTGTTGGCAGTTGAATGATTAAGCTAAGATATTTATTGCATATTTGACTATAAGCACTATATAAAGTAAGGAATCTTTTCTTTTTTATTTTCTCCACCAATCACTTGTTAACCTGTCTTCCTCAATATCATCTCTCTTTGAGATTCTCTGGCACATCAACTATACACAGTTCAGTGCCAACTGTACCTCTACCTCAAGTGCAGCATGTGCACTTGTAATATAATCCAACTCATATACAGATACATATATGCAGATGCTGGAAGCATACATGTATTTTACATACAAGTAGCAATAACTTCCAGCTATAATGACAAAGCAATTAAACATTTCAACAATCAACGTGAAGGCATAAAATTTCAGCTCTCTTCTTTTCAGTCATTGCTCTTGGGGTAGGTAGTTGCCCAAAACAATCAAAAACGGTGTCGAGTCGCGTCGCAGCGACTGTCAATTGTCCGGAGCAGGGGTAATAGCTTTCAAACAATAAATGTCCGCAAAACCATTGACGTGGCCAGCTCGCAAATATGCAAAAGGCCAAGCCAAATGGGGGGGGAGAAGGGCAACAGCCAATGGCCAAGTCATTACAAGAGCTGCTGCTGCTGCTACTCCTGCTGCTGGCAAATCACGTTAGGGGGTAAAGAAGCTGGCTAACTGCGTTGGTTAGAGTTGAGTGGCAGGGGCTTTCGACTGCCAAGCAATTCATCTAATTTGCATGAGCATTGGGCACACTGCTCAGCGTTTTGGGGTAGTCGCACAATAAATAAAATTAAAATGATGGCAAACAATGAATGGACCCAGCGCCATGGACGCAACCATAGACGACTACTTCGCCTAATGCGAAACACACACGTAATGACCAAGCCAAGAGCAGGAGAGCAACATATACAACAGCGACAGCAACAACAAAAAACTCCACAAAATTGAAAAGGAAATTGTTTGTAACTGCGAAACGAGTTTATTATTTTGGCACCCTTTCGACCCGACTCCCATTACAATGGCCACAATGGTCAGCGCGCAAAGAAAGCGCGAAATTTTTACATATGGCTTGGCCCGGGCAGAGGTCCTGCATATAGACGTAGTCATGGGTCCGTAACCTTTTTTAATTAAAATGTTGACAGGCGCATGCAAAAATGCGCGCCAACACACACGTTTCAGAAACGGACGAGCTAGGAAGAGAAAGAGAGAGAGAGAGCGAGTAATGGTGGGCGAGAGAGAGAGAGAGTAAGTGCACCATCAAAAAGTCAGCTCTGAGCTGTTGAGCTTCATTGGTCCAGTCAGACATGGCCCTAGGTCTGCAAATAATGATGGCAAAATGAGAACCTGAAAATGAGCCACAGACGGCGTTACCTAAGAGTGAAACTTTACCTAGGCTTTTACTCTGCATACACCGAGTATTATTTTACAATTTACTTTTGTTGCAATGGAAAATCTCTTACCCTAGTTCATCTCAAAAGATAATGAAAGATTTACACACAGATAAAGCTTTACCTCATTCTTTATATCAAACTTAATTTTGCATCACTTTTTCTTTTTTATTTTCATTTTAGAATAGCAAATTAAACTTATATGAATCTTTAGTTAAATTTACAAAATCAAAAAAGATTTATTTTAATATGTTTCAACCACCCCGCCAATAGCTCAAAATTCGGGCGTAGTTCTCGCATAATTTTTGAAAATAATACACGAGGCTGATTTGCCTCCGGCAGATTCCCATCAGAGCGAGTCGCGTGTGCCTCCCCTACCCCTCTCTCTGCCTCATAAGGGTTGTACAAATTATCAAAAAAAGAAACGCAGAGAGAAATTATTTTATTTATGGCGACACTTATGACATTTAAGTGGTTTTTGCACTTTTCACAACGCACGCGACGACAGCGAAGAAATTTGCCAAAATGTAAATTTTCCGGCAATTGTGGGCGTGGCACATGTGTATATACCCGCCAAAAAAAATGATGATTTAATACATTTTAATTGAATTTTAAAGTGGCCCACATTTTAGTCGGAAAAAGAAATGGAAAAGCTGAGCTGAAAAGTGCCTGGAGGCATTCGGTTCATATGTGTAGGATTTTTCCTTTAAAATGTGCGCATATGTTGCCGTTTAAAAGAAAAGCTAAAGCCCCAACCAACCCAGTTTTAGCCTAGAGGCGTATCAGTTTACAATTACAAATGTCAAATTTGACATGATAAATGGGCATATGTGAGTCGCCTTTCCCTCCACCTGCTTCCTTAGATATTATACATGTTGCTGCCATTTGCAGCCCTTGGGTCCTGCAAAGGTTGAGCGCGATGGATTACAAAAAGTAGATGTGGCAGCACGTTAGTTTCCATAAAACCTAAACAAATTTAAATTCAATTATTCTCAAATTCACTTGATATTTACCTATTTTCTATGCTCTTTTTTTTCTGACAAAAATTTATCTAGAATAATTTTGCTTGTATTTATTATTAATATTATTATTATTTATTATTATTTTTTTTATAATTTATTTCATTATTATTTTTTTAAATTAATTTCATTAATAATTTTTTTAAATATATATTTTGTATATATGTATTTTATATTTATATCATATATTATATTATATTTATCTTCTTTTAATTTTTGAATATACATTTATTATTATTTTTTTTTTTATGAATTTAATGTTAAAAATATAAAATATTTAATTTTTTTTAAATTATACAATATATATTTATTTTTATTTTTATTATACACTTCTGTGAATTTATTAATTTTTTTATTATTATTTTTCTAATGGTCTTAAAATATTTATATATGTAAGTATTTAAAAGTCATTACTAATTAAACTCCGAAATTGAATTAACAGATATTTTATTTAAAAGAAAAGTAAATTGTTTATTAAATTGTTTAATTGTTTAACTTGACTTATAAATATTATTTTTATACATTTTCGTAAGCATATTATTATATCGATAATTTATTAATATCTCTCCAAAAATAATAAATGTCTGCCTTTCTCCACCTTCCTCTCGAACATTAACCTCTGCACCTTTTTGCCATTCTTTGTGTAACCCGAAGCCGCGCTAATTAAGCCATTTTGCTGTCACTAAAGCGCTTTTTGCACAGACAACAAATAAATAATAATGAAAAAGAAAAGAGAAATGGAACACAATATAAAAAGAGCCGACAATTGGGGTGTTTATATCAATATATATGTAATGTGGCTGTAATCAGAGAGCGGTGAAAATATTTATGCTAACCCAACACAAATCATTTGAAAGTTGACACTATGAGGCAATTGAATAAGGGTGTGGCACACCTCAGACACACACACACACACACACACATACACGCATTCTTGGTTATATAATACCTCAATGTGGGCCAGAGGTTCGAGGTAATTTTGTAAAAGATCACAAGCAATTAGCAGGCAAAGGTTTGACAGCTATTTAAAGGGGCGGAACTTGAGAAACTGTGACAGCTGTAAAGATGGCCAACAACAACTACAAAATAGAAAAACCAAACCAGTTCGATCTGTCAACCTATCAGGTCATCCGTCAAACTAGAATAAACCGTTCACTTATCTAGCATTTCTAATTGAAACTCACACTTGGTGATTGACAAAAGGGCGGAGAAGTAGGAAAGATTCCCCTGGCTTTGAGCAGCACCCTTATGGCTGATTGCACTTGTCATCGCGCATGGAACTGGTTGACAGTTGAATTGTCATTTGGGTCGTGTGGTATGACCCATACATTGTCTTTGGCTCTGGCCCTGATTCGTTTTTCCCGCTTTTCACATATGTTCAACTTTTTGTGCATTTCGCCGTATGCATAAAGTTAAGTGCTTTAGTTTTGATTTTCAATTATGTCACATTAACAGCTACCAACATCCTCTGCCCCCGGGCTATTAACAAGCTTAGGCCTGGCATATGCAGTAGCAGCAGCAGCAGTCAAAAAACTGTCCTCTACAAATATTTAAACGTCATTACAACCCCCAAGAGGATAAAAAAAAAGAAACTATATTCGCTTCGTTCATGTGTAAAATTTTTTTAAAAGCCTGCTGAAAATTGAATTTTTAAGCCGATTATGCATATACATATACATCGAAATTTATTAAGCGCGCCAGCATTATATTAAATTAGCTTAAAAATTGTAACAAGTGTTGAGCAGAGAGAGAGAAAGGGAGGGGGAGGGAGGTGGAGGGAGTGCAAATTATTAAACATTCGCATATGTATTGACTTTTGGATTCGAAAAGGTTAAATCTGCTTTTATTATGTCTCGACGCTAATGGGTTGGTCAGCGAAAGGGTGAGAAGGGATTTCCAGTAGATTTATATATGTGTGTATATTGTTATTTATGTATATATATAAATTAAATATAAGTTCAGTTTGTGAGGGAATATTTGTTAAGATCTGTTCTCTGATTCTGTATGATTCTCATATGAGCTCAGTGTAAAATTTCCTATTTCCTCTGCCGGCAGAGCGCTTCAAAAATCACGTATATAAAATGAATTCCCTTTTACTTCTACTGGTACTTTTTGATCAACTAACTCCTACGCCTTATGTCATCAAAATTATATACTCTTTCGCTTATTATTTAAACAACTAATGCTTGATTGATAATGATTTATGACTACGATTAGCTTTCATTGCATATTCAAATAGACTTTGCCGCATTGCCTCATTCGCAGCTTTGTTTACTTCAGCTAACAATTTTGTTATTCAATATTTGGTTTAATGACCTCAAGTTTCGACTCATAGCAAGCACAGTCAAAAGTGCATAATATTTGCAAAAAAATGACTGGAAAAAGTACGTAAATACTGTGAGCAAAGGTGCATGTCCTTGAGGACAATAACATTTGTGCTGCGATTACTTTTGAATGTGTCTTAAAAAATTCATATGACAGTTGCACAACATGCAATTCGCCGCAAGATTATGGCAAATTGAATAAAAATGCAATGCAGTTGACCAAATTGTTGAGTAAACAAGAGCAAAAAAAAAGTAAATTGTGGTAGCGCTCCACTTTGATTAGTGGGTATTACTTAGCGCTAATTGAAAACTGTGCACTCTGCGCTAATCCCGCCATTATGTCAAATTGTTGCACGGCCATCATAAGTCTTTTGGGATAATTGAAGAAATGCCAGCGAGTCACGCAATTAGTTTAAATTATCTAAAGACGGCAACTGGCTGAGAGAGACGATGGAGCGATGGCGCTTTAACAGGACGATAAACAGGCGCAATTAATAAAGTTGCCAGCACTGGCAGCACTGGCTGCAACATATTTTGACCTTTTGACGGTGGCCAAGTGAAGTCAAGCAAATTTACAACACCATGAAGCACACATGGCTACAGCGACTGAAAAATTGCAGTCAAAGACGAGTCGAGTCGTGCAACAATAGCCAGCCATGAAATTTATGGCCAGCCATTTGGCCAAGGACTCAAACGGAACAAAACACACACACACACTCCACTCCACACACACACATGACTAACGCACACACATTATAAGATTAAGTTGCTTAGTGGCCGTGTTGCTTGGACTGCGTTTCCGGCTTTGATGGTTTGCCCAATGGTTGCCATAGGGCGCTGAACCATTTGCTGGGCCTGGCCCGCTACGTTTGTTTCAATTAGCGTCTTTACAGCTATTTGCACAATGTCTTTTGGCGATAGGCAAATTTTTTAAGCCGTCAAAGTTACCACCAGACGGTTGAAAGGCGGCGACAGCAGCTCATTGAACCACAAAATAAAGCGTATCATAATAATAATATCGTAATATGCAGTCGCTCCACTAATGCGTATTACCTAAGCCCACCCACGGCCGTCTTCACGTCACCCCACTCACCCGCTCACCCGCTCAGGCCAACGCACTGCAGGAGGTCCTTCGGCATTGTTGCCAGCCCTGCAAGGCGCTCTTTGAAGCACGGTCGGGCGTCTGGCAAGAGACTTTGTCGCGCTTTTAATACCCTAACCGGAAATGCTAATAGTGGAGCGTGGAGTACGATTTAGTGCTCAGATTTGTTGCACAAATAAAAGGTATAGTGCCTTATTATGTTTATTGTATATAATTTATTCTATGTATTTTTTTCTAAATTATAATTTTTATTTGAATAGCAATTTATATATTTTGTTATATTTAATTATTATTATATTTTTTTAATTATATATTTTATTTTTGTATTTATTAAATAATATATTATTTAATTTAAGTACAAATTCAGGAACGTTGAAGAAAATATAAAAAAAATAATCGAGCAGGCAAACCAAATAAATATGCAAAAGTATTTGAAATATTATAGAGCGGTACAAAATAAATATGTATTTTTTATTAAAAACATTTTAGGTTTTTTAGTCATTTTTTTTTTATTAAACTAACAAAGAATAACAAACTTTTAATAAAATAATGTCTGTATAATAAATAAAATAAATATAAATAAATTAATAAATTAATTAATAATTAATAAAATAAATAAATAAATAAACAAATACATAAATAAATAAATAAATAAATAAATAAATAAATAAATAAATAAATAAATAAATAAATAAATAAATAAATAAATAAATAAATAAATAAATAAATAAATAAATAAATAAATAAATAAATAAATAAATAAATAAATAAATAAATAAATAAATAAATGAATAAATAAATAAATAAATAAATAAACAAATACATAAATAAATAAATAAATAAATAAATAAATACAAAAAAAATAAATAAATTAATTAATTCATCAGATAAATAAATAAATATGCAAAAATATTTAGATTATATATTATATTAAAATTCCAAAATTAATTTATAAATTTATATAAATATATTATTATTATAAAATTATATTAAAATTTTACTTTTTTGGGCCATTTTCCTTAAAGTTAAGGATATCTATATAAAAATAAATAAAATAAAATAAAAGGAAATTTTAAAAAGCTCATATAACTAAATAAATATGCAAAAAATATTAATTTAAAATATTATATATTATTACAGAATAAATATATATATATTTCATTTAACACATTTGTTTTATTATCTATTATTATTATTTCTTTTAATATTAATATAAAATATCACATTATTTTAGATATAGCATACCTTTCAAAAAAGAAAGGGTACATAATATTCTCTATCATATTTCGTTAAGCTCCAAGTATTTGAGGTTTTTTCTTTTTTTTTGCATTGCTGTATTGTTTGGTCTGTTTGTCGCGCTTAAATCCGCCTAAGTATTTTTGCAGCTGCCTTGGTGCAAAAAAAGAAAATTGCCACAACGTAAAATTTCCGTTTGAGCTGAGCTAAGCACAAAAATATTTCTACTTTACTTACACACGATGC